>JAUMJK010001994.1:0-15143 GCA_033558105.1 Coccyzus lansbergi | reverse complement strand
GGTGCAAAGAGGGGGTGCAAGGAGGGGGTGTATGTGGGAAGGGGGGGGTGCAAAGGGGGGAGTGTGGGGTCCAAAGGGAGGGGGGGGATGGAAAAGGGGGTGCAAAGGGGACGTGTGGAGGGAGGGGGGGGTGGGAAGGGGGTGCAAAAGGGGATGTATGTGGGAAGGGGGGTGCAAAATGGGGGGGTATGGGGAATGGGGGGTGCAAAGTGGGGGTATGGGGAAAGGGGGTGCAAGGAGGGGGTGTATGTGGAAAAGGGGGTGCAAAGTGGGGGGGTGTGTGGAAATGGGGGGTGCAAAATGGGGGGGTATGTGGAAATGGGGTGCAAAGGGGAGAGCGTGTGTGGAAAGGGGGGTTATGGGGAAGGGGGGGTGCAAATGGGGGGTATGGGGAAAGGGGGTGTAAAGGGGGGATGTATGGGGAAGAGGGGTGCAAAGTGGGGGGGTGTGGAAAGGGGGTGCAAGGGGGAAGGGGGGTGCAAAATGGGGATGCATGTGGGAAATGGGGTGCAAAGGGGGGTGTATGTGGAAAAGGGGGTGCAAAGGAGGTGTGTATGGGGAAAGGGGGATGCAAAGGGGAGGATGTGGAAAGGGGGGGTGCAAGGGGGGGTGTATGTGGAAATAGGGTGCAAAGGGGGGGGTGGGTGGGGGGTGCAAAGGGGGTTGTATGGGGAAGGGGGATGCAAAGGGAGGGGGTGCATGTGGAAACGGGGGTGCAAATTGGGGATGTATATGGAAAGGGGGGGGTGCGAAGGGGCGTGTACAAGTGACAAGTGGTGTCCCCAGGCTCAGTGCTGGGTCCAGTCCTGTTCAAAGTCTTCATCAATGACCTGGATGAGGGCATTGAGGGTACCCTTAGCAAGTTTGCAGATGACACTGAGCTGTGTGCAAGTGTGGATCTGCTGGAGGGTCAGGAGGCTCTGCAAAGGGACCTAAACAGGCTGGAGCACTGGGCAGTGTCCAACGGCATGAGGTTTAACACGGCCAAATGCCGGGTCCTGCACTTGGGCCACAACAACCCTATGCAGAGCTCCAGACTGGGAGAAGCCTGGCTGGAAAACTGCCAGGAGGAGAGGGACCTGGGGGGGTTGGTCGACAGCGACTGACCATGAGGCAGCAGTGTGCCCAGGGGGCCAAGAAGGCCAATGGCATCCTGGCTTGGATCAGAAATGGTGTGACCAGCAGGGCCAGGGAGGTTCTTCTCCCTCTGGACTCAGCACTGGTGAGGCCGCTCCTTGAATCCTGTGTCCAGTTGTGGACCCCTCAGCACAAGAAGGATGTTGAGGCTCTGGAGCAAGTCCAGAGAAGAGCGACGAGGCTGGTGAAGGGGCTGGAGAACAGGCCCTATGAGGAGCGGCTGAGAGAGCTGGGATTGTTTATCCTGGAGAAGAGGAGGCTGAGGGGAGACCTCATTACTCTCTCCCACTACCTGAAAGGAGGTTGTGGAGAGGAGGGAGCTGGGCTCTTCTCCCAAGGGACAGGGGACAGGACGAGAGGGAATGGCCTCAAGCTCCACCAGGGGAGATTTAGGCTGGAGATTAGGAGGAAGTTTTTCACACAGAGGGTCATTGGGCATTGGAATAGGCTGACCAGGGAGGTGGTTGATTCCCCTTCCCTGGAGGTGTTTAAGGGACGGGTGGATGAGGTCTTGAGGGACATGGTTTAGTGTTTGATAGGAATGGTTGGACTCAATGATCCGATGGGTCTCTCCCAACCTGGTTGTTCTGTGATTCTGTGATTCTGTATGGGGAATGGGGCTGCAAAATGGGGGTGCATGGGGGGTTGCAAGGAGGGGGTGTATGTGGGAAGGCGGGTGCAATTGGGGGTGTGTGGATGAGGGGGTGCAAGGGGGGGGAATGTGGGGAAGAGGGGGTGCAAAGAGGGGTGTGTGTGGAAAGGGGGTTGCAAAGGGGGGGTATGGGGAAGGGTGTATGCAAAGGTGGGGGCCAGGGGTGCAAAATGGGGGTGCATGTGGAAAGGGAGGTGCAAAGTGGGGGGAGGTGGGAAAGGAGGGGGTCCAAAGGGAGGGGAGATGGAAAAGAGGGTGCAAGGAGGGGGTGCGTATGTGGGAAGGGTGGTGCAAAGTGGGGGTGCATGTGGGAAGTGGGGGTGCAAGGTGGGGGTATGGGGAAAGGGGGGTGCAGGGGGGTGTGGGGAAGGGGGATTGCAAAGGGAGGGGGTGGAAAGAGGGGCGCAAGGGGGGGTGGGTAGAAAGGGGGGGTGCAAGGTGGGGGGGTATGGGGAAGGGGGGGGTGCAAAATGAGGTGAAAAGGGGTGTGTGAGGGTGTGAGTGTGCAAGGGGAGGGGTCTACAAGGGGGTACGTGTGTGAAGAGTGTGCAAGGGGAGTGTGAGTGCAAGGGGGTGCACAAGGGCGTGCGTGGCACACAAGAGGGGTGTAAGAGATGTGCACAAGGGGGTGCAGGGTGGGGTGGAGGGGTGTCAAGCCTTGCACGCTCTTGTGCCCCCCCCTCCAGGTGAAGTGCTACCACAAGCGGGTCGGGGGGGAGCGGGAGCCCGTGTTCCGCGTGCAATTCCACACCTGCGCCTTGCACGGGGCACGACTCGAGCTGCACAAGGACGAGCTGGACCAGGCCTGCCAGGGTAAGGGGGGGCACGGGGTTTGGGGGGGGGGGGGGCTAATGGGGGAGCTGGGGTCTTTGGGGGGGCTGGGAGGGGCTTTGGGGGCCTTGGGGTGCTGGGAGGGGCTGGGGGGTTGGGGGGTGATGGGAGGGGCTGGGAGAGGCTGGGGGTGTTTTGGGGGTGAATGGGGTTTGGGGGTGATGGGGGTTTGGAGGTGATGGGGTGCTGGGAGGGGGTTTGGGGGTGATGGGAGGGGCTGGGAGATGCTGGGGTGGGGTTGGGGGTGAATGGGGTTTGGGGGTGATGGGGGTTTGGAGGTGATGGGGTGCTGGGAGGGGCTTTGGGGGTTTGGGGGTGATGGGAGGGGCTGGGAGGGGCTGGTGAGTTTGGGGGTGATGGGGTGATGGAGGTTTAGGGGCTTTGGGGGGGCTGGGGGGTTTGGGGGTGATGTGGGCTTGAGGTTGAATGGGGTTTGGGGGTTTGGGGGGTCCTGGGAGGGGCTGGGGGGTTTGGGGGTGATGAGGGTTTGGGGGCTTTGGGGGGTCCTGGGAGGGGCTGGGGGGTTTGGGGATGATGGGGGTTTGGGGGCTTTGGAGGGGCTGGAAGGGGTTGGGGGGGATGGGGGTGAATGGGGTTTGGGGACTTTGGGGGGGCTGGGAGGGGCTGGGGGGGGTTGATTTGGGGTGATGGGGGTTTGGGGGGGGCCATGGGGGGAACTGGAGGCTTTGGAAGGGCTGGGAGGGGCTGGGGGGTTTGGAGGTTTGGGGGTGAATGGGATTTGGGGGCTTTGGGGGCTTTGGGGAGGCTGGGAGGTTTGGGGGTGATGGGGGTTTGGGGGCTTTGGGGGGGTTAAGGGGTTTGGGGGTGATAGGGGTTGGGGGGGGGTCATGGGGAGCTGAAGAGTCTGGGGGTCCAGGAGGTTTGAGAGGGGGGGGCATAGTGATTTGGGGGGTGTTGGGGGTAAAGGGGTTTTGGGGGTGTCATGGAGGGGGTTGGGAGAGGTCTATGAGTTTTTTTGGGGTGGGGGTCCACTGGGTGCTGAGGTGTCTTAGGGGTGATAGGGGTCAGGGAGGGTCACGGGGAACTGGGGGAGGCTCTGGGGATCAAGGAGGGTTGGGGGGGGTGTCCATGGGGACTTGAGGGGTTTGGGGGTGCTCAGCCCCCCCCCCCCCCAATTCTGTTCCCCCCTCCCCAGACGATCGCTTCCCCCCTGATGCCACCGTCGAGCTTGTCTTCTCCTCAGGCCCCGAGAAGATCCAAGGTGGGTTTGGGGGGGCACACACAGACACTTGGGGGACAACCCCCCCAACTCTCCATACACCCCACACCTCCTCCTCCAGGCTGGGCCCCCCCGCGCCGTGCCCCCCCCGCCGTCGATTACAGTGTTGGGGACCCCACTCTGCGCCGAGGCTCCTACGAGGGGTTCAACCTGCGCCACCAGGACAGCCTCGAGGGTAGGGGGACCCCCCCCACCCAGGGAATGGGGTACACCCCCCCAGGGAATGGGGAACCCTGCTCAGGGGACAAGGGAACCCCCCCCTAGGAAATGGAGAAAGGGAATGAGGAACCCCCCAGGGAATGGGGAGTTGGGGATCTGGGGGGGTCAAGGGGGTTTAGGGGGGGACCCATGGGGGGCTGGGGTGTGATAGGGGTGAATTGAGGGGGTCTCAGGGTGGATTGGGGGGGGTCTCAGGGTGAAATGGGGGGTGTCAGGGGGTGCATTGGGGGGCGTCAGGGGTTAACTGGGGGAGGTCTCATGGGATGCATTGGGGCGTATTGGAGGGTCTTGGGGTGCATTGGGGGTTCTCAGGGGTTGCATTGGGGTGCATTGGGGGTGTCAGGAGTGCATTGGGGGGTCTCAGGGTGAATTGGGGGGGTCTCAGGCGGTGTATTGGGGCTTCTTGGGGTGCAATGGGGGGGTCTCAGGGTGAATTGGGGTGCATGGGGGGTCTTGGGGTGAATTGGGGGGTCTTGGGGTGCATTGGGAGGGTCTCAGGGTGAATTGGGGGGTCTCAGGGGTGAATTGGGGGGGCCTCAGGGGGTGCATTGGGGTGCATGGGGGGTCTCAGGGGTGAATTGAGGGGGTCTCAGAGTGAATTGGGGTGTCCTGGGGTGCATTGGGGGGTGTCAGGGGTGAATTGAGGGGCCTTGGGGTGCATTGGGGGGTCTCAGGTGAATTGGGGGGTGTCAAGGGTGAATTGGGGTGCACTGGGGGGTCTTGGGGTGCATTGAGGGGGTCTCAGAGGTGCATGGGGGGGGTCTCAGGGTGAATTGGAGGGGGTCTCAGGAGGCGCATTGAGGTGCATGGGGGGTCTTGGGGTGCATTGGTGGTCTTGGGGTGCATTGGAGGGGTCTTGGGGTGCATGGGGGTCTCAGGGGGTGCATTGGGGGTCTCAGGGTGAATTGGGGGGTCTCAGGGGGTGCAATGGGGGTCTTGGGGTGCATAGGGGTGCATTGGGGGGTCTTGGGGTGCATTGGGTGGTCTCAGGGGGTGCATTGGGGTTGTCAGGGGGTGCATTGGGGGGGTCTTGGGGTGCACTGGGGTGCATTGGGGGGTCTCAGGGGTGGATTGGGGTGTCAGGGGGTGCATTGGGGGGGGTCTCAGGATGTGAATTGAGGGGATCTTGGGGTGCATGGTGGGGGTCCCATCCCCGCAGTGACCCCCCCCCCTGCTCCCCCCAGACGTGTCGCACACTCGGGGACCCCTGGACGGCAGCCCCTACGCTCGGGTGCAGAGGCCACTGCCCCCCAACATCTCCGGGGGGATCTCGGGGCTCCCCCAGCCCCCCGACACCGACAGCCCCCCCCAAGCCGGCCTGCCCCCCCCCACCCCCGCTGAGCAGCAGGAGCTGGAGAGGCTGCTGGGGGGCTGCGAGCACCCCCAAACCCACACAGCCCAGGGGGGGACCCCAAAACCCTACGGGAGCAGCCCAGAACTCTATGGGAGCAACCCCATAGCCCAGGGGGGCCCAGCACCCTATGGGAGCACCCCAGGACACTATGAGGGCACCCCAAAACCCTATGGGAGCACCCCAACATCGCATGGGTCCCCAGCACCCTATGGGAGCACCCCAACATCCCATGGGAGCACCCCAGAACACTATGAGGGCACCCCAAAACCCTATGGGGGCACCCCAGTATCCCATGGGTCCCCAGAACACTATGAGGGCACCCCAAAACCCTATGGGAGCACCCCAATATCCCAGGGGTCCCCAGCACCCTATGGGAGCACCCCGAGATCCCACGGGAGCTCCCCAAAAGGTTTTGAGGGCACCCCAAAACCCTATGGGGGCACCCCAACATCCTACGGGGCCACAGTACCCTATGGGACCACCCCAGAACACTATGAGGGAACCCCAAAACCCTCCCCTGGGTCGCCAGCCCCCTACGGCACCCCAACATCCCATGGGGACACCCCAATACCTCCCAGCACCCCAACATCCCATGGGTCTCCAGCCCCCTATGGCACCCCAACGTCCCACGGGTCCCCAGCGTCCCACGGGAGCACAGCCCCCTACGGGGGCACCCCCACATCCCAGGGCACCCCAGAACCCTACGGGACCCCCAGATCCCATGGGTCCCCCACATCCCAGGGAACCCCAGAACCCTATGGAACCCCAACATCCTACGGGCCCCCCACGTCCTATGAGACCTCAGCTCCCTATGGCACCCCGATATGTCATGGGACCCCAACATGTCATGGGACCCCAGCCTCCCATGGGACACCAACTTCCCAGGGGACCCCAATACCTTATGGGATCCCAACCTCCCATGAGACCGCAACGTCCCACGGGACCCCAACTTCCCAGGGGTCCCCAACATCCTATGGGGCCCCAACTTCCCATAAGACCCCAATAGCTCATGGGACCCCAGCATCCCATGAGACCCCAATACCCCATGGGACCCCAATATCTCATGGGACCCCAATGCCTTATGGGATCCCAATCTCCCATGGGACCCCAATATCCCATGAGACCCCGATATCTCATGAGACCCCAATATCTCATGGGACCTCAACATCCCATGAGACCCCAACCTCCCATGGGACCCCAATATCTCATGGGACCTCAATATCCCATGAGACCCCAATAGCTTATGGGATCTCAGCCTCCCATGGGACCCCAATATCTCATAGGACCCCAACCTCCTATGGGACCCCAATATCTCATGGGACCCCAATATCTTATGGGACCTCAATATCTCATGGGACCCCAATATCTTATGGGACTCAAATATTACATGGAACCCCGACACCCCATGAGACCCCAATATCCCATGAGACCCCAATATCTTATGGGATCCCAACCTCCCATGGGACCCCAATATCTCATAGGACCCCAACCTCCTATGGGACCCCAATATCTCATGGGACCCCAATATCTTATGGGACCCAAATATTACATGGGACCCCAACACCCCATGAGACCCCAATATCCCATGCGACCCCAATATCTCATGAGACCCCAATATCTCATGGGACCCCAACACCCCATGAGACCCCAACCTCCCATGGGGCCCCAATATCTCATAGGACCCCAGTGTCTTATGGGACCCCAATATGTCATGGGACCCCAACCTCCCATGAGACCCCAACATCTTATGGGACCTCAATATCTTATGGGACCCCAACCTCCCCGACCCCCCTGTTCCGCCGGGGCAGCCTGGCCCCCCGCTTCTTCGGGGGTGCCGAGAAGCGGGGGCTGCAGCGCTCGCTGTCCGAGGGCCCCCCCCGCCGTGGCTACCGGCGCCCCGCGGGTGGCTACCAACTGCTGGGGGACCTGCCCCCCCCCGCTTGCCCCTGCCAGGGCTGCCAGTGGCCCTCCCCGGTTTTTGGGGTGCACGGAGAAGAAGGGGGGGGTGAGGAGTGTGGGGGTCCCTCTCGCCTCCTGCCCCCCAGCTTGCCCCCCACTTGCTCCCACTGCGGCCGACCTGGGCTGAGCTTGGGGTGGGGGCCCCCCCAGGACCACTGCAGCCAAGTGGGCTACCAGCCCCCCCACATGGAAGCCACCCCTGACCCCCAGGGACCCCCAGGTGAGGGGCTAGTGGGGGGCTAGGGGGGGCCACTGTGTGGGGGGTAGTGGCCATGGAAGGGCTTGGAGGTGGGGGGGCGGGGGGGGCTTCTCTGGGGCTAGTCGGGGGCTAGTAGGGCTTTTGGGAGTCTACTGGGGCTTTGGGGGGAGTCTAATAGGGCTTGTTGGGGGCTAATGGGGCTTCTTTGGGGGCTAACGGGCTTATTTGGGGCTCGTGGGCCTTGTTGGGGGCTAGTGGGACTTGTTAGGGCGTAGTGGGGCTTTTTCAGGGGCTAGTGGGGCTTGCTAGGGGCTAACAGGGCTTATTTGGGGCTTGTGGGCCTTGTTGGGGGTCTAGTGGGGCTTGCTGGGGGCTAATGGGGCTTGTTGGGGACTCGTAGGACTTGTTAGGGGCTAGTAGGGCTTCTTTGGGGCTCGTGGGCCTTGTTGGGGGCTAGTGGGACTTGTTAGGGGGTAACGGGGCTTGTTGGGGGCTAATGGGGCTTCTTTGGGGGCTAACGGGGCTTATTTGGGGCTTGTGGACCTTGTTGGGGGCTTATGGGGCTTGCTGGGGGCTAGTGAGGCTAGTTGGGAGGCTAGTGGAGCTTGTCTGGGGCAAATAGGGCTTCTCTGGGGGCCAAGGGGGCTGCTTTGGGGGCTCGTGGGCCTTGTTGGGGGCTAATGGGCCTTCTATGGGGGCTAGTGGGGCTCCTTTAGGGGCTAATGGGGCTTATTTGGGGCTCGAGGGCCCTGTTGGGGGCTTATGGGGCTTGCTGGGGGCTAATGAAGCTTTTGGGGGGGCTCATGGACCTTCTATAGGGGCTCGTGAGCCTTGTCGGGAGCTTATGGGGCTTGCTGGGGGCTAGTAGTCCTTGTCTGGGGCAAATAGGGCTTCTCTGGGGGCCAAGGGAGCTTCTTTGGGGGCTAGTGGGGCTTGTTGGGGGGTCTAATGGGGCTTGCTGAGGGCTAGTAGGGCTTTTTTGGGAGCTAGTGGGGCTTCTTTGGGGGCTAACAGGGCTTATTTGGGGCTTGTGGGCCTTGTTGGGGGCTAGTTGACCTTGCTGGGGGCTAGTGGGACTTGTTAGGGGGTAACGGGCTTTGCTGGGGGCTAGTGGGGCTTCTTGGGGGTCTAATGGGGTTTGCTGAGGGCTAGTGGGGCTTCTTTGGGGGGGCTAATGGGTCTTCCTTGAGGGCTCGTGGGCCTTGTTGACGGCTAATGGGGCTTATTTGGGGCTCGGGGGCCTTGTTGGGGGCTAGTTGGCCTTGTTAGGGGGTAACGGGGCTTGTTGGGGGCTAGTGGGCCTTGCTGGGGACTAATGGGCTTCTTGGGGGAGGCTAATGGGATTTACTGGGGGCTAATGGGACTTGTTGGGGGCTAATGGGCCTCACTGGGGTCTAGTGGCCACAGCAAGGATAGTGGTGGCCACAGTGTGCCTCCCCCACCTCTCTTTGTTCCCCCAGAGTGCAGGAGCCCGGGCGAGGGGGGGTCCTGGCGTGGGACCCTGCTGCGCCCCCCCAGCAGCCCCCCAGCAGCCCCCCCTGCCCGACAAGCGGCAGCCACCAGCACCGGGGGGACCCCGAGAACCAGCGTCACCCCCTCCCAACGTCACCTTCGCCCCCAAAACCACCCTGGGGGGCACCCAGGGCTACCAAGACCCCCTCAAACCCCCCATGGGTGGGACCCAGGGCTACCAAGACCCCCCTAAATCCCCCATGGGGGTCACCCATGGGTGCCAAGACCAACCTAATGCCAGCTTGGGGGTCACCCATGGGTGCCAAGATCCCCCCAAATCCCCCATGGGTGGGACCCATGGCTTCCGAGACCCCCCAAATCCCCCATCGGGGAGACCTATGGCTACCAAGACCCCCACAAACCCACCCTGGGGGGCACCCAGGGGTACCAAGACCCCCCAAATCCCCCATAGGTGGGACCTATGGTCTCCAAGACCAACTTGGGGCCAACTTGGGGGTCACCCATGGCTTCCAAGATCCCCCCAAATCCCCCATGGGTGGGACCTATGGGTGCCAAGACCCCCCCAAATCTCCCGTTGGGGGGACTTATGGCTTCCAAGACACCCCCAAATCCCCTATGGAGGGGACCTATGGCTACCAAGACCCCCCAAAATCTCCCATTGGGGTCACCCATGGCTTCCAAGACCCCCCGAAATCCCCCATGGGTCCTACCCATGGATACCAAGACCCCCCCAAGCCCACCCTGGGGGTCACCCATGGGTGCCAAGACCCCCCCAAATCCCCATGGGTGGGACCTATGGTCTCCAAGACCCCCCCGATTCCAACTTGGGCTACCAAGCCCCCCACCAGCCCCAGCTGGGGGTCCCCCCTGGCTACCAAGACCCCCCCAAACCCCCCATGGGTGGGACCCATGGCTACCAAGACCACCCTGATGCCAACTTGGGGGTCACCCCTGGCTATCGAGACCCCCCCGATTCCAACCTGGGGGTCCCCCATGGCTACCAAGACCCCCCCCAATCCCACCCCCATGCGTGCCAGGCCCCCCCCGAGCCCAGCGTCACCTTCGTGCAGGCGACGTCCAAGTTCTGGTACAAGCCTGGGCTCTCTCGGGACCAAGGTATTGAGACTTTGGGGGGTTTGGGGACCCCCCCCTCCACCCTTTATACTTGGGGTACCCACTGTTGGGGTGACTGTGGGTGTGTGTCCCCCGCCCCCCAGCTGTGGCCCTGCTGAAGTCACAGCCCCCAGGATCCTTCCTCGTCCGCCACAGTCGCTCCTTCCCGGGGCTTTCGGCTTGGCCATGAAGGTGGCCACCCTGCCCCCCGATGCCACAGCCCCCCAAAGGTATGGACACCCCCCCTCTGCACCCCAAAAACCTGCTACGGCCTCCCCATCACACCCCAAAACCCTCCAACACCCCTAGAGAGCTCCAGACTCACACAGAGACCCCCAGACCCCATAGAGCCTCCCAGATCCCTATAGAGTCCCCCACTTCCCTATAGAACCCCCCAACTCCCTATAGAGCTTCCCCAGATCCCTATAGAGCCTCCCAGATCCCTACAGATCTCCCCCAGACCCCATAGAGCCCCCCAACTCCCTATAGAGCCTCCCAGCTCTCTATAGAGCCCCACAAATCCCCATAGAGCCCCTCGGATCCCTATAGAGTCCCTCCAGCTCACCATAGAGCCCCCCAACTCCCCATAGAGCCCCCTAGACACCCATAGAGCCCCCAACTCCCTATAGATTCCCTCCACCTCCCCATAGAGCCCCCCCAGACCCCATAGAGCCCCCCCAGACCCCCATAGAGCCTCCCTATAGACCCCCACACCTCCCCATAGAGTCCCTCCAACTCCCTATAAATCCTCCCAGACCCCCATAGAGCTCCCCCAGATCCCTATAGAGCCTCCCAGAGCCCCCGCCCAGACCCCCATAGAACCCCCAACTCCCTATAGATCTTCCCACTTCCCCATAGAGCCCCCCCAGATCCCTATAGAGCCCCCAACTCCCTATAGAGCTCCCAGTTCCCTATAGAGCCCCCTCAAGGGTATGGACCCCCCTACTCTGCACCCCAAAAACCTGCTCCAGCCTCCCCGTTGCACCCCAAAACACTCCAACACCCCTAGAGAGCTCCAGACCCCCAGAGAGCCCCCAGATCCCTGTAGAGTACCCCAACTCCCTATAGAGCCTCCCAGCTCCCTATAGATTCCCCCACTTCCCTACAGAGCCCCCCCAGATCCCATAGAGCTCCCCAGATCCCTATAGAGACCCCGACTTCCCTATAGAGCACCCCCAGACCCCCCCACAGAGCCTCCCAGATCCCATAGAGCCTCCCAGAGCCCCCCCAACTCCCTATAGATCTTCCCACTTCCCCATAGAGCCCCCAGACCCCCATAGAGCTCCCCACTTCCCTATAGAGATCCCCCCCAGACCCCCATAGAGCCTCCCAGCTCCCTATAGAGCCCCCTCAAGGGTATGGACCCCCTTACTCTGCACCCCAAAAACCTGCTCCAGCCTCCCCGTCGCACCCCAAAACACTCCAACCCCCCCTAGAGAGCTCCAGACCCCCAGAGAGCCTCCCAGCTCCCTAAAGAACCCCCACTTCCCCATAGAGTCCCCCCAGCTCCCTATAGAGCCCCCCAGACACCATAGAGCACCCCAGATCCCCATAGAGCCCCTCCAGCTCTCCATAGAGCCCCCCCAGCTCCCCATAGAGCCCCCAGATCCCTATAGAGTCCTTCCAGTTCCCCATAGACTCCCCCACTTCCCTATAGAGACCCCCAGATCCCCATACAGCCTCCCCATAGACCCCCATACCTCCCCATAGACCCCCCCCACTTCCCTATAGAACCCCCCCAGGCCCCCATAGAGCCCCGAAGTCCCTATATAGCCCCTCTAGCTCCCTATAGAGCTCCCCAGATCCCTATAGAGCCCCCAACTCCCCATAGAGCCCCCCAGATCCCCATAGAGCTCCCCATGTCTCCCCATAGAGACCCCAACACCCCATAGAGCCCCCCCAGACCCCTATAGAGTCCCTCCAGCTCCCCATAGAGCCTCCACCTCCCCATAGGGCCCCACACCTCCCCATAGAGCTCCCCAGACCCCCATAGAGCCCCCTCCAGACCCCATAGATCCCCCCAACCCACCCCATCAGGGTTTGGGGTGCAGAGGGGGCTCTGCTGTGACCCCCCCCCCACCCCAACACCCCCCAGGGGACCCCGAGGAGCAGCTGGTGAGGCACTTTCTGATCGAGACTGGGCCGCGCGGCGTCAAAATCAGGGGGTGCCCCGAGGAGCCCCACTTCGGTAAGCGGGAGGCTGCGGGGGAGGGAGGGGCTCTGGAGGGTGCAGGGGGTTAGATGGGGCACTGGGCACTCGGGGGTGGGGGGGTGGTCTCTATGGAGTCTCTATGAGTCTCCATGGGTCTCAGTGTTCTCTATGGGGTCTCTATGGAGTCCCTATAGCTCTGTGGGATCTCTATGGATCTCTATGGGGTCCCTATGGTTCCCTATGGGTCTGGGGGGGGGGGGGATGTCTCTATAGGGTTTCCATGGGGTCTCTATGGGGTCTCTATTGCTCCCTATGGGTCTCTATGGGGTCTCCATTGGTCTCTATGGATCTGGGGGTTCTCTATGGACTCTGTGTGGCTCCCTACGGGTCTCCATGAGCCTCTATGAGTCTCTGTGGGGTCTCTATGGGTCCCTGTGGGTCTGGAGGTTCTCTGCAGGGTCTCTATGGGGTCTCTATGGGTCTGGGGGGTCTTTATGGGGTCCCTATGGGTCTGGGGGAGTCTCTATGGGGTCTCCATGGATCTCTATGAGTTTCTATGGGTCTCTATAGGTCTCTATGCCTCCCTATGGGTATCCTGGGTCCCTACGGGTCTCTGTGGGTCTGGGGGTTTCCATGGGTCTCTATAGGGTCCCTATGAGTCTGGGGATTCTCTATGAGTCTCTATGACTCCCTATGGGTCTCTATGGGGTCCTTATGGGTCTGGGGAGGTCTCTATGGGGTCTCCATGGGTCTCTATGAGTCTCTATAGCTCCCTATGGTTCTCCATGAGTCTCTATGTGGTCCCTATGGGTCTGGGGCATCTCTATGGCTCCCTATGGGGTCTCCATGGATCTCTATGGGTCTCCATGGGTCCCTATGGGTCTGGGGTGGGGGGGTCGTCTCTGTCGGGTCCCTATGAGTCTGGGGGTTCTCTATGAGTCTCTATGGCACTCCATGGGGTCTCCATGGGGTCCCTATGGGTCTCTATGGGTCTGGAGGTTCTCTATGGAGTCTCTATGGCTCCCTCTGGGTCTGGGGGGGGGGGGGGGGGGGGGGGGGGCGGTCTCTATGGTTCCCTATGGGTCTCCATGAGCCTCTATGGAGTCCCTATGGGGTCTCCATGGATCTCTATGAGTCTCTAGTGCTCCCTCTGTGTCTCCATGGGTCTCTATGGTTCCCTATGGGGTCTCCGTGAGCCTCTATGGAGTCCCTATGGGGCCTCCATGGATCTCTATGAGTCTCTATTGCTCCCTCTGTGTCTCCATGGGTCTCTATGGGGTCTCTATGGGGTCTCTATGGACCCCTATGGGGTCTCCGTGAGCCTCTATGAAGTCCCTATGGGGTCTCCATGGATCTCTATGGGGTCCCTATGGGTCTCCATGGGTGTCTATGGGTCCCGCCCCACAGGCAGCCTCCCAGCGCTGGTGCTGCAGCACTCCCGCACCCCCCTGTCCCTGCCCTGCGCCCTGCGCCTGCCCCACAAAGGTGGGTACACTCCCCCACCCCAAAAAAAAAGCCCCACCCAGGGTAACCCCCTCCACACCCCCCTTCCCCCTCAAGACTGAGATGGGGGCCAGATCCCTTCACCCCAAAAAATTTGCCTCCCCCCAGACCCCCTAGACCAGCATGGACACAGCTTTTGCCCCCCAACCCCCAACCAACCCTGACCCCCCCCTCAGACCCCATTTGCCTCCCCCCAACCCCATGACCCCCCCAGACCCCATCTGCCCCCCCAGACCCCACTTGCCCCCCCAACCACATGACCCCCCCAACCCCATCTGCCCCCCCCCCCAACCACATGACCCCCCCCCCAGCCCCATTTGCTTCCCACCCCAACCCCATAACCCCCCCCCCAGCCCCATTTGCCCCCCCCAGCCCCTGTGCCCCCCCCCCCCAAGACCCCCCCCAGGTCCCATTTGCCCCCTAAATCCATCTTACCCTCAAGCTCCAGGGGTGCTGAGGACCCCCACCCAGGCAGTATTGGGGGGGGTTGGTCTGAGGCACCCCCCCCCCACCACACACACACACCTTGTGCCCCCCCTAGACCCGCTGGAGGACCCCCCCGAGGTGCCCGCCCCGGCCAACGTCAGCACCGCCGCAGACCTGCTGCGCCAGGGGGCAGGTAGCGGGGGGGGGGCACTGGGATGAGGGGGACACTGGTATGGGGGGGGGGGGGGGGCACCAGTATGGGGAGGGCACTGGGGGATACTGGGATGGGGGGGACAACAATATGTGGGGGAGCACTGTGGGAGATACTGGGATAGGGGATACTGGGATGGAGAGGGCACCAGTATGAGGAGGGGCACTGGGGAGATACTGGGATGTGGAGGGCATCAGCATGGGGTGGGGGGGGGGGGGGGGCACCAGTATGGGGAGGGGCACTGGGGAGATACCGGAATGGGGGGGAACACCAGTATGGGGAAGTTCCAGTATGGGGGGAGCACTAAGGGGATACTGGGATTGGGGGGACACCAGCATGGGGGGGGCAGCAGTATGGGAGGGGCACTGGGGGAACACTGGGAGGGGGAAACACCAGTATGGGGGGCGGGAGGGGACTGGGGAGATACTGGGATGGGGGGGGACATAACAATATTGGGGAGAGCACTGGGGGGGGATACTGGGATAGGGGATACTGGGATGGGGGGGGGGCACCAGTATGGGGAGGGGCACTGGGGGAATACTAGGAGGGGGAAACACCAGTATTGGTGGGGGGGAACGGGACTGGGGAGATACTGGGATATGGGGGGCACCAGTATGGGGGGGGCACACTGGGATGTGGGGGACACCAGTATGGGGGGGGGTACTGGGGGATAC
>JAUMJK010001993.1:0-26593 GCA_033558105.1 Coccyzus lansbergi | reverse complement strand
TGTTTTCCCCTTGTGTTCCTGTTGTCCTCCCATGTCCCTATTGTCCCTCCATGTCCCCATTGTCCCCCCATGTCCCCAGTACCCCCATGTCCCCCCATGTCCCCAGTACCCCCATGTCCCCACTACCTCCAATGTCCCCATTGTCCATGTCCACAATACCCCCCATGTCCCCAATACCCCCATGTCCCCATTGTCCCCCCATGTCCCCACAACCCCCATATCCCCATTGTCCCCCCATTGTCCCCCTGCGTCCCCGCTGACCCAGACGACGTGGTGGACGCTGTAGACGTCGCTGTCCCCCAGGTAGACGCGGATGGCTCTCAGGGTGAACCCGAACTTCTTGCCGGGGCGAGGGATGGCGATGGGGGAGCGGGGGGGGGCGGCCACGGCGGGGGCCAACTCGCGCCCCGGGGACGAGTCCCGCGACGAGGGGTCCGAGGACAGCGAGCGGGGGGACATGGGGCTGCCCAGGGGCGACGAGCCGGCCGCCTCCGCTGCACCCCGACATGGCACCGTCACCCCCACCACCAACACTCCCATTGGCCCCCCATGACCCCCCCATGACCCCCTCATGGACCCTCCAAGGCCATGGGGGTCCCAGCACCCACACAGACCCCAGTGTCCCCCCCTACCCCATATGGGGGTCCCAGCACCCACACAGACGCCGTTGTCCCCCCCATGGGGGTCTCAGCACCCACACAGACCCCCAGTGTCTCCCCCAACACACACATAGACACACACTCTCCTGACCTCCCCACCCAAAATGGGGGTTTTGGGGTGCTGGGGTGGGTTTGGAGTGGGGGGTTTGGGGTGCTAGGCGGTTTGGGGTGAGGGGTTTGGGGAACAGGGAGGTTTGGGGGAGCAGGGAGGTTTTTGGGGGTTTGGGGGGCTGGGGGGGCGGGGTTGGGGAGCAGGGAGGGGGGAGGGGGTTGAGTTTTTGGGGTGTCACCCACCGCTGGGGATGATGACGGAGAGCGCGGTGGCTGAGGCCGACTTGGTGACCTTGGTGGGGGCTCGGGGGCTGCGCTTGTCGCCCCCCGTTTCTGGGGTGGGGGGGGCCACCCCCGGGTACCGCGGCCGCCGCAGCCCCAGCTCAGCCCGGGGTGGGGGCAGCTCTCGGGGGGGTTCGATCTCCTGGGGTGGGGAGGGAAGAACACAGTGGTGAGGACCCCAAAATAGATACCAGTGGCCAAGAACCCCCCCCAACTCCAGCTGGACCCCCCCCTAAAAGGGATACCAGTGCCCAAGACACCCCCCCCCAACTCCATCTGGACCCCCCAACTCCATCTGGACCCCCCCCAAAAGGGATACCAGTATCCAAGACCCCCCCAAGTCCACCTAGACCCCCCCCCCCCCAAAGGGACAACCAATGGCCAAGACCTCCCCCCAAGGTCCATCTGGACACCCCCAAGTCCACCTGGATCCCCCCCCCAAAGGGAACACCAGTGTCCAAGAGCCCCCCCCAATTCTATCTGGACCTCCTGAACTCCATCTGGACACCCCCAAAAGGAACACCAGTGTCCAAGAACCCCCCCCAAGTCCATCTGGACCCCCCTCCAAAAGGGATACCAGTGCCCAAGACTCCCCCAACTCCCCTAACACATCTAGACCCTCCCCAACTCCATCTGGACCCCCCCAAAAGGGATACCAGTGCCCAAGACCCCCCCCCAAGTCCATCTGGACCCCCCCCCCCCAAAAAGGGACCACTAGTGGCTAAGACCCCACTCCCCCCCCCCCAACTCCATCTGGACCCCTCAACTCCATCTGGACCCTCCCCAAAAGGGAACACCAGTGTCCAAGACCCCCCCAAGTCCATCTCAATCCCCCCAAAAAGGGACCCAGATGCCCAGGGACCCCAACAAGCCCCCCCTCCCCAATTTTTACACCCCCCCCCTCATGCTGACCTGTCTCCTCCTCCGAGGGTCCCTCTCTTGGGGGGGGTCCCCCGTTTCGGGGGGAGGCTCCCCCCGTTTCCAGCAGCGCCGAGAAGCGTCGCCGAGCTCCTGGGAGGGGGGGGCTCCCCTCAACCTCCCCTTGGGGCGGGGGGGGGCCCTTCGGTCCCTGGGGGGCGCTTCCTGCAGGTGATCCCAGCATTTTTTGGGGGGCAGTCCTGACCCCCCCCCCCCCTGCAGCACCCCCCCCATCCCCCCACCCCTGAGACCCCCAATCTCAGGATTCCCATGAGAACCCAACTTTTGCGACCTCAGCCCCCCCCCCCCCCACCTCACCAAGACCCTCTTAAGACTCCCCCCCCCCCACCTTCTGAGACCCCCTTATGACCCCCCACCCTGAGACACGCCCCCCCCCATCCTCAGCCCCGCCCTCCCCCCCAGGACCCCCACCTTTGGGACCCCCACCCCCCCCCACCTCAGCCTCCCATGCCCTGGGACAGGCCTGAGACACACCCCCCAACCCCTCTGGGTCCCCTCTCTATGACCCCCACCCTCAGCCCCCCCATCCCAGGACCCTCTTAAGACCACCCCCCCCACCTTCTAAGACCCCTTTATGACCCGCCCCCCCCCCCCCCCCAGGACCCCCACCTTTGGGACCCCCCCCCCACCCTCAGCCTCCCATGCCCTGGGACAGGCCTGAGACCGCCCCCCCCAACCCTCTGGGCCTCCTCTCTATGACCCCCACCCTCAGCCAGCTCCCCCCCCCCAGGACCCTCTTAAGACACCCCCCCCCACCACCTTCTAAGACCCCTTTATGATCCCCCCCACCCCAGGACCCCCACCTTTGGGACACCCCCCTCAGCCTCCCATGCCCAGGACCTCCCTGGGACAACCCTGAGACCACCTCCCTCCACCCCTCTGGGCCCCTCTCTATGACCCCCACCCTGAGACCCCCAACACCCTCATTCCCACCCAGACACCCCCCAACTCCCGGGACCCCCCAACCCCACCCGGGGACCCCCCCCTCACAGCTCGGGTGATGCGGTTCTCCAGCCTCGGTCACGCGTGACCCCCTCGCGTCGTCCCTTGGGGGCCTTGGGCTCGGGCTGCAGCGAGAGCTGCTCCAGGCTGCTGTACACCTGCACATGCACACACGTGTGTGAGCACCAGGGGTTGCACGTGTGTATGTGTGGGATCACCAAGGGTTGCACACGCGTGGGAGCTCCAGGGCTTTGCACACACATGGGAGCTCCAGGGCTTTGCATACATGTGGGAGCATGAGGGGGTTGCACACACATTGGAGCACAAGGGGGTTGCACACACATGGGAGCTCCAGGGCTCTGCACACAGGTGGGAGCACAAGGGTTTGCATGTGTGTGTGTGTGTGTGTGTGTGTGTGAGAGAGAGAGAGAGAGCACCAGGAGTTGCACACACATGGGAGCTCTAGGGCTTTGCTCACACATGGGAGCACAAGGGGGTTGCACACATGTGGGAGCATGAGGGTTTGCATGTGTGTGTGAGCACCAGGGTTTGCGTGTGTGTGTGTATGTGTGTGTGAGCACCAGGGGTTGCACACACACGGGAGCTCCAGGGCTTTGCACACAAGTGGGAGCATGAGGGGCTTGCACACACATGGGAGCTCCAGGGCTTTGCTCACACATGTGGGAGCATGAGGGGCTTGCACACACACGGCAGCTCCAGGACTTTGCACACACATGGGAGCTCAAGGGCTTTGCTCACACGTGGGAGCACGGGGACTGACACAGGGCTTTGCACACGCATGTGAGCATGGTCTGACACAAGGCTTTGCACACATCTGCAAACACAGAGTCACACGAGGCTTGGCGCACACGTGGGAGCACAGGGGCTGACACGGGGCTTTGCACACGCATGATCGCACGACGGTTTGCACACTCGTGCTCGCACTAGGGTTGCAAAGGGTGCCTTCTTGTGCCCCCCCAGCTCACCCCATAGCCCCTCTCATCCCCCCAACCCCCCCAAACCTTGCTGAATCTTGGGGAGCAGGAGGAGAACTGTCGGATCTCCACAGGTTCCTCCTCAGTCGTGTCCTCGTCCTCGTAGGCCGCGTGGGGGAACCTCTCCGAGCGAGCTGGGGTGGGGGGGGGGGAATGGGGTGAAGGGGGGGGGGGCATGGGGTGGTCATGGGGGTGAGGGGGGCCATGGGTGGGTATAGGGGGAGGGGGGGAAATGGGGAGAGGAGGGAGTGGGGGGGGGGGGGGGGCAGAGAGTGGGGGGGGGGGGGGGCATGGGGTAAGAAGGGGGCATGGGGGGGGTTATGGGGTGGAAGGGGGTGAGGGGGTGGCCATGGGGACCTATGGGGTGGAATGGGGTGAGGGGGTCCCATGGGGGGGCTATGGGGTGAGGGGAGAATGGGGTAAGGGGGCATGGGGGGGGCTATGGGGTGGAAGGGGGTGGGGGGGGGGCCATGGGGGAACTATGGGGTAGAATGGGGTGAGGGGGGGGGATGGGGGGGCTATGGGGTGAGAGGGGGCTATGAGGTGGATTGGGGTGAGGAGGGGCATGGGGGGGCTATGTGCTATGGGGGGGGGTTGCGGGGAACTATGAGGTGAGGTGGGGTGGGCTTTGCGCGTGTCCCAAGGGTTTGGGGGTTCCCGGAGGGGTCCGGGATTTTGAGGACCTCAGAGGGATCTGGGGGTTCTCAGGGGTGTTTGGCAGTGGGGGGTGTGTGTGTGTGTGTGAGGGTTCCTGGGTGAGTTTTGTGGGGGGGGGGTGTCAGGTTTGGGGGGAGGGGGGGTCTGGGGGAGGAGTTTGGTGACCCCAGAGGGATTTGGGGTGTCTCAGGGGTGTTTTAGGGAGTCCTGAGAGGGGATTAGAAGGGTCCAGGGTTGGGGGGGGGGGGTTTGTATATTCCTGGGTGGGTTTGGGGGGTCCCAGGGGGAGATTTTGGGGTCCAGGGGGAGATTTTGGGGTGTCTCTCACTGTCGAAGTAGCTGGTGTCCTCCTCGGATTCGAGTTGGGGGACGAACTCGGCCTTGAGGCGCAGCAGCCCCGTCCAGTCCAAGGAGGAGAAGAAGGGGTGAGCCTTCACCTCCGGGGCCCCCCCTGGAAAAAAAAGGGAGGGGGGGTCAGGGGACCTGACTTTCATCCCCCCCCAGAAAAATGAGGGGTTCGGGGAGGGGGGGGAGAAGACTTCACGTACTGGGCCACTCCCATGGAATTGGGGTTTGGGGACAAGGGACATGGGGGGGGGGGAAAGAGAGGGCATGGGGGGACATGTAGGGGTCTTAGGGGACACAGGGGAGGGATATGGGGGGTCACAGGGGGCATGGGGGGGGACAGAGGGGGCATGGGGGGACATGCAGGGGTCTTAGGGGACACAGGGGGCATGGGGGGACATGAAGGGGTCTTAGGGGACACAGGGGAGGGATATGGGGGGTCACAGGGGGCATGGGGGGGACATGCCGGGGTCTTAGGGGACACAGGGGAGGGATATGGGGGGGTCACAGGGGGCATGGGGGGGACAGAGGGGGCATGGGGGGACATGCAGGGGTCTTAGGGGACACAGGGGGCATGGGGGGACATGAAGGGGTCTTAGGAGACACAGGGGAGGGATATGGGGGGTCACAGGGGGCATGGGGGGACATGAAGGGGGGACACAGAGGGAAATGGGGACATGCAGGGGTCTTAGGGGACACAGAGGAGGAATATGGGGGGTCACAGGGGGCATGGGGGGACACAGGGGGCATGGGGGGGACATGAAAGGGGGACCCAGGGGGAGATGGGGACATGCAGGGGTCTTAGGGGACACAGGGGAGGGATATGGGGGGGACACGGGGGGACACAGAAGGGCCATAGGGGGACACAGAAGGGTCATGAGGGGACACGGGGGGTGACACAGTGAGGACATGGGGGTCACCAGTGCCCAGGCGGCACAGGGGAGAGAGACCAGGGGGACAGAGTGGGGACAGGGGGGTCACCAGTGCCCAGGCAGCACAGGGGACAGAGACCAGGGGGACACATGGGGGGACACGGAGGGGTTGTGAGGGGACAGGGGGGGTGACACAGTGGGGACAGGGGTGTCACCGGTGCCCAGGCCGCACAGGTGACAGAGACCAAGGGGACACATGGGGGGACACAGTGGGGACATGGGGGTCGCCGGTGCCCAGGTGGCACAGGGGACAGAGACCAGGGGGACACATGAGGGGACACAGAGGGGTCGTGAGGGGGCAGAGGGGGGACATTGGGGGGACATGGGGGTCACTGGTGCCCAGGTGGCACAGGGGACAGAGACCAGGGGGACACATGGGGGGATAAAGGGGAACATGGGGGTCACCGGTGTCCAGGCCGCACAGGGAACAGAGACCAGGGGGACACATGGGGGGACACAGAGAGGTTGTGAGGGGACAGAGGGGTGACAGAGTGGGGACAGGGGTGTCACCGGTGCCCAGGCGGCGCAGCGGGTCCGGCTGCAGGAGGCGAGAGATGAGGTGCTGAGCGTCAGGGGGCAGCGCCTCGTCCCCCTCTGGCCACAGGATCTCGTCTGGGGACACAGGAGGGGACACAGTCCATGTCCCCGTGTCCCTGTACCCGAGGTGACCTGCCCAATCAGCTCCTCAGAGGTGTCCCTCTGTGCCCCTCATGTCCGTGTGCCTGTATGTCCATAACCCAGTCTGGGTGACCATGTCGCTGTGTCCATGGCCTTGTCTCCATGTCCCTGTGTCCGTGTCCCCATGTCCTGTGTCCATTTCCAAGGGTCTGTGTCCCTGTCTGTGTCCCCATGTCCATGTCTATATCCCCATGTCCATGTCCTGATGTCCCCGTGTCCCCATATCCCAGTGTCTGTATCCATGTCCCATGTCTCCATGTCCCCGTGTCCATGTCCCAGGGTCTGTGTCCCCATGTCCCGTGTCCATGTCCACGTGTCTGTGTGTCCATGCCCATGCCCTGATGTCCTGTGTCCCCATGTCCCAATCCCCATTTCCGTGTCCCTGTGTCCATGTCCATGTCCTGATGTGCTGTGTCCATGTCCCTGTGTCCCCGTGTCCATGTGCCCATGTCCCCATCTCCCGTGTCCACCTCCCTGTCTCCACAACCATGTCCCTATGTCCCAGGGTCTGTGTCCATGTTTCCATATCCATGTCCCCATGTCCATGTCTTGACATCCTGTGTCCATGGCCCAGGGTCTGTGTCCCCATATCCATGTCCCCATGTCCATGTCCCCAATCTCCCGTGTCCACCTCCCTGTCTCCACACCATGTCCCTGTGTCCCAGGGTCTGTGTCCATGTCCCTATAACCATGTCCCCATGTCCATGTCCATGTCTTGACGTCCTGTGTCTACGACCCATGGTCCGTGTCCCCACATCCCGTGCCCACTCCCCTGTCCCCACATCCCCCTTCCCCATGTCCCCCGCGTTCCCGTACCCGAGATGACCTGCCCGAAGAGCTCCTCGGGGGTGTCCCCGAAGAAGGGGACGCAGCCCACCAGGAACTCGTAGAGGACGATGCCCATGGCCCACCAGTCCACGGGCTTCCCGTAGCCCTGGCGCAGGATCACCTCGGGCGCAATGTACTCTGGGGTGCCACACACCTTTGGGGGGGGCAGAGGGCGGTGGGTCAGTCAGGGGGTGCCCCCAACCCCCCCCCGAGTCCCCCGAGTGGCTGCTCTCCCCCTACAAACACAGACACCTCCAGGCCACGCCTCCTGCTCTCCATGGCCACGCCCACATAGCAGCTCCACCCACCCTGAGGCCACGCCCTCATTGCATGTAGGCCCCACCCCGAAGCCAACAGGCCACGCCCACTCCGCAGCAAACACGGCTCCACGCGTTGGACCACGCCCTCATACATTAGACCACGCCCCCAAAGCCGCCTCCCAATGACTCCCATCAAAAGCTCTTGCTCAAGAGGCCACGCCCCCTTCTCTAAACCACGCCCCCTCGGCCGGAAAACACACCCAGCCTAGAAAGGCGGCCCAGAGCTCCCAGAGAGGCCACGCCCCTTTCCTCACAGACCACGCCCCCTTCTCAATGACACGTCTCAGAAGTTCCTAATCGAGAGGCCACGCCCCTTCCGCATAACCCAGCCCCTTTCTCCAAAGACACGCCCCTTCCGTGAGGCCCCCGCCCCTAGTCAGAGTCCACTCATGAACTCCCATTCCAGACCCTCTGCCCCTTCCTTCCCACGACCCTCTCAGGCCACGCCCCCCGCCTAGACCACGCCCCCCCGACCCCCTCCTTCACCTGTTTGTCTCGGAACTCCCTGGCCTCGCGCCCCACGTGCCCCTCGTAGAGGTTGGTGGTCAAACTCATCAGCCCAAGCTTGGAGAGCCCGAAGTCCGTCAGCTTGACGTGGCCCAAGGACGTGATCAGCAGGCTGGAGGGGGGGGCAGGGAGGGGGTGTCAGGGGGGCTGGGGGGCAGGGGGGTGGGCGGGGGGGTGGTGTCAGGGGGTCTGGGGGGGAAGGGGAGGTGTCAGGGGGTCTGGGGGGAGCAGAGGGGGCATCAGGGGGGCTGGGGGGGCTTGGAGGAGGTGGGGGTGTCAGGGGGGGTATCAGGGTGTCATGATATGGGTCTGGCGGGTTGTGATATGAGTCTGAGGGTCAGGATATGGGTCTGGGGGGTTGTGATATGAGTCTGGGGGTCATGATATGGGTCTGGGGGATTGTGATATGGATCTGGGGGTCATGATATGGGTCTGGGAGGTCATGATATTGGTCTGGGGGGTTGTGATATGGGTCTGAGGGTCATGATATGGGTCTGAGGGTCATGATATGGGTCTGGGGGGTCGTGATATGAGTCTAGGGGGTCGTGATATGAGTCTGGGGGTCATGATATGGGTCTGGGGGTCATGATATGGGTCTGGGGGGTTGTGATATGAGTCTGGGGGTCATGATATGGGCCTAGGGGATTGTGATATGAGTCTGGGGGTCATGATATGGGCCTGGGGGATTGTGATATGGATCTGGGGGTCATGATATGGGTCTGGGGGTTGTGATATGGGTCTGGGGGTCATGATATGGGTCTGGGAGGTCATGATATTGGTCTGGGGGGTCGTGATATGGGTCTGGGGGTCATGATATGGGTCTGAGGGGTTATGATATGGGTCTGGGGGGTTGTGATATGGGCCCCCCCCCAATCACTTGTCGGGTTTGAGGTCCCGGTGGACGATTCCGTAGTTGTGCAGATACTCCAGGGCCAGGACGGTCTCGGCGAAGTAGAGCCGAGCGAGCTCCAGCGGCAGAGCCCCGATCTGCTTCAGCAGCGCCGCACAGTCCCCTCCTGGGTTTGGGGGACAACATTTGGGGACGGACACACAGGTGGGACAATTGGGAACACACACACGAGGTCACCTGTTGTCACCCAGCGTGTCCCAACTCCCCCCTGAAAGCACCATGTGGGAGGTCAAAGCGATAGAATTGGCTCTGTTGGGACATAAACTGCTCTATCGGGACAGAAACCACCCTGTCGGGATATAAACTGCCCCTGTTGGGATAGAAAGGGTTCTGTCGTGATAGAAAGTGCTCTGTCAGGATCTAAGCTGCTCTATCGGAACATAAATGGCTCTGTCGTGATCTAAGCTGCTCTATTGGGACATAAACCACCCTGTTGTGACCTAAGATGCCCCTGTTGGGATATAAACTGTTCTGTCATGATCTAAACGGCTCTATCAGGACATAAACGGCTCTGTCGTGATCTAAACTGCTCTACTGGGACATAACCCACCCTGTCGTCATCGAAACGGCTCTGTCATGAGATAAACTGCCCCCTGTCAGGACATCAACCGTCCTGTCGGGATCTAAACTGCTCTGTCAGGACATTAACTGCCCCTATCGGGACATAAACCACCCTGTCATGACCCAAACTGCCCCTGCTGGGACGTAAACTGCTCTGTCAGGACATTAACTGCTTGTATCAGGGCGTAAACTGTCCCTGTTGAGGCACAAAAGGTGCCTCACCCAGCCAGCCCCATATCATGACCCCCCAGACCCATACCATGACCCTCAGACCCATATCACGACCCCCTAGACCCATATCATGACCCCCAGACCCATATCATGACCCCCAGACCTATATCACAGCCCCCCAGACCCATATCACAATCCCCCAGACCCATATCACAACTCACCAGATCCATATCACGACCCACCAGACCCATATTATGACCCTCAGACCCATATCATGACCCCCAGACTCATATCATGACCCACCAGACCCATATCATGACCCCCAGACCTATATCACAGCCCCCCAGACCCATATCATGACCCCCAGACCCATATCACAACCCTCAGACCCATATAACAACCACCCAGACCCATATCATGACCCTCAGACCCATATCATGACCCCCAGACCCATATCAAGACCCCCAGACCCATATCATGACCTCCCCCGGAACCTCTATGATTTACCCCAGCCCCCTTATCACAACACTCCACCCCATATCGTGCCCCCCCAGCCCCATATCATGCCCCCCCAGCCCCCCTGGCTCTCTCACCTTCCACGTACTCCATGACCATGCAGAGGTGCCGTCGGGTCTGGAAGGAGCAGAAGAGCCCCACGACGAAGGGGTTCTCAGCGAAGGTGAGGATGTCGCGCTCGACGAAGGCCTGTTCCACCTGGTTGCGCAGCAGCAGGTTCTGCTTGTTGATCTTCTTCATGGCGAAGCGCTGGCGCGTGGCGCGGTGACGCACCAGGTACACGGCCCTGCCGGGACCCCCACGGTCACCCCAGAGGGTCACGGATTCCAACCATCCCCATCAATCACCGACCCGTGTCCCTCAGCACCTCGGCCACCCGTCCCTTCAACCCCTCCAGGGAAGGGTCCAGAGCATCAACATCTTTCTTGGAGAGAAACACAACTGACGCCAGGATTCGAGGTTGGGTCTCCCCAGAGGGAGAAGAACCTCCCTGGCTCCTTTAGGAACTTCTAGGACCCTTCTCGCACCCCCAGGAACCCTCTAGAGCCTCCTGGGACCCCTTTAGGGTCTTCTAGGCCCTGCTGGCCACACCGTGGCTGCTCCAAGCCAAGCTGCCCTTGGCCTTCTTGGCCACCTGGTTGGCTCCTCCTCACCCAACTCCCCCAGGTCCTTCTCCTCCAGGCCCTTTCCAGCCAGGCTTTTCCTGGGCTGGAGCTGCTCAGGGTTGTTGGGACCCAAGTTCCTGCTCCAACCTCAGCCCCTTTGCTCTCACAGCCCATGGATCCAAGCAGCTCCCATCCCTCTGGAGAACCTCCAACCCCTCCAGCAGCTCCAACCCAGCTCCGGGTCACCCCCAAACTCTCTCCGGGTGCCCTCGAGGCCTTCATCCAGCTCATTGACAAAGAGCCGACACAGGGCATGGCTAGACCGTGACACTGGACATGCCATGTCCCCGTGTCCCCTCACCCATAGGCGCCGTTGCTGATGAGTTTGATGGTCTCGAAGTCACTTTCACCCGGTGGCTTCTTGGCCCTGGGGACAGTGCCGCGGCCCTGGGGACATGTTGGGTCATGAGAGGACACAGTGGGGGACATGGAGTTGGGGGTGACAGGGTGACAAGGAGTTATGGGGGACCAGGGGTCGCAGAGGAACATGGGGGGCCATGGGAGGAGATGGGGACATGGGGTTAGGGGTCAGAGGGTGACAGAGGGTCATAGGAACACAAGGACATGTGGGGACATGGGGTTGGGGGTCACAGGGTGACACGGATCATAGGAACAGAAGGACATGGGGACACGAGGGGACACGGGGTGACAGCCACAGGATGGCTGGGTCACTTGAGGACACGACGACACAGGGACATGAGGGGACATGAGGTGACTTGGGGACATGGGGGGACATGGAGTCGTGGAGATACAAGGACACGGGGACATGGAGGGACATGGGGGGACACAGGGCCATGAGGGGACATGGGGTCATCAGGGGACAGGGGGTCATGAGGGGACACAGGAGGACGTGGGGACACAGGGTTGGGGGTCACAGGGTGACATGGGGACATGAGGGGACACAGGAGGATGTGGGGACACAGGGTTGGGGGTCACAGGGGGACATGAGGGGACACAGAAGGATGTGGGGACATGGGGTTGGGGTCACAGGGGGACACAGGGACATGAGGGGCCACAGGAGGATGTGGGGGACATGGGGTTGGGGGTCACAGGGTGACACAAGGAGGGGACACATGGGGACCCTGTACCCACCTCGGTGCTGTCCTCGGGCTCAGGTGTGTTGGTGCCACCACTGTCCGGCTCCTCCAGGTGCACCACATCTGCAGGACACGGGACGTCACGCACAGGGTGGGGACAAGGTGTCACACACACACGGGGGACACGTGTACGCAGGGGTCACCACGACCCGCGTGTCGGACACAGGGACATCATGTGTGGGTGTTGAAGGACATGTGACGTCACTCATGTGCAGCCTCCCCCTCCAACACTCTCTCTGTTGGGCACACCTCCCACACCCCAAGCATCCACACATCTCACACACGCCTCGCACACACGTGTACCAGGAAAGGGTTCCCGGGGCAGCCCCAGCTGGGCCAGGATGTAGCGGGGGATGTCGGCCTTGAGCGTCCCCGCACGTGCTTGCCCCTCGGCCGCCGCCAGCAGCTGGAAGAAGCCGGCCGGGTCGAACTCCTGCGGGTAGGACACGATGTCACACGATGACCGAGGTCACCACACGGTGACCGAGATCGTCACATGGGGACAGAGATCGTCAGGCTGTTCCGTGCCCCATGGGTCCTACCAGGCACTCCAGCAGCCGGGCCGGGCGGGAGATGATGATGAGGAGCTTCTTCACCAGCTGCGTGATGAAGGCCACCTCCTCCGACTCCGAGCGCTCGTACGCCTGGGGTGGGGGGTGACATGGGGCGGTCAGAGGGTCCCACAGGGTTGCGTTGGGTCCCACTGGGTCCTATTGAGTTGTGTTGGGTCCCATTGGGTCCCGTTGATCCTATTGGGTTCCCATTTAGTCCCTGTTGGTCCCCATTGTGTCCCATTTGGGCCTGTTAGGTCTCATTGTGCCCTATTGGATCTCATAGGGTCATGTTGCTTCCCCATTGGGTCCCCATTAGGTCCTATTGGGTCCCATTGGGTCTTGTTGGGTCCCATTGGGTCTTGTTGGGTCCCATTGGGTCCCATTGATCCTATTGGGTTCCCATTTAATCCCTGTTGGTCCCATTGGGTTCCATTTGGTCCCATTTGGTCTTGTTGGTTCCCACTGGTCCCCGTTGGGTCATGTTGGATCTCATTGTGTCCCATTGAGTTGTGTCCCAGTGACCCCCATTGAGTCCCAGTGGCTCCCATTGAGTCCTGGTAGCCCCTACTGAGTCCCAGTGGCTCCTACTGAGTCCCAGTGGCCCCCATTGAGTCCCAGTGACCCCCCTACTCCTGCCTCCCGATGTCTCACGTCCTGCAGGAGCCGCTCCATGTTCTCCTGCAGCTCGTAGAAGTAGCCGGCGGTGATGAGGCCGAGCCGAGCCTTGGCCAGGCAGTCGCGGGCCAGCTCCACCAGTTGGTGCTGGATGAAGCTGAGGGCCCCGTCGGGCAGCGGCGCCTCCGCCGTCCCACAGGCGCGAACAAACTCCTCCAGACGCTCCTCCATCTGCGCCGTCGCCTGGGGGGGTCGGACCCACAGATCCCACCGTGCCCCACGGATGCCCCAGAACCTCCTCCAATGCTCCTTGGCTGCCCCAGAACCTTCTCCAGCGTCCCATAATGATCCCAGAACCTCCTCCAGTGTCCCACAATGATCCCAGAACCTCCTCCAGTGCCTCACAGCCACCCCAGAACCTCCTCCATCTCCCCATAGCGACCCCAGAACCTCCTCCAGTGCCCCACAGACATCCCAGAACCTTCTCCAGTGTCCCACAGCCACCCCAGAACCTCCTCCAGTGCTCCACAATGATCCCAGAATCTCTTCGTGTCCCACAAAGACCCCAGAACCTTCTCCAGTGCCCCATAGTGACCCCAGAACCTCCTCCAGTGCCCAACAGACATCCCAGAACCTCCTCTAGTGTCCCACAATGATCCCAGAACCTCCTCCATTTCCCCAAAATGATCCTGGGACCTCCTCCAGCTCCCCATAGTGACCCCAAAACCTCCTCCAGTGTCCCACAGCCATCCCAGAACCTCCTCCAGTGCCCCCCCAGACACCCCAGAACCTTCTCCATTGCCCCATAGCTACCCCAGAACCTCCTCCAGCACTGCATAAGGACCCCACCCTGAGCCCCCCCCCAAGCCCCCACATCCCCCCACCCAAGCGCCCCCAGCCCCACCTTGGGGAACCTCTCCTTGTAGACATGGTTCATCAGGACGATCTCGTTGTCGTGGGACGAGGGCGAGCGCCCAGGGCTGGGGGAGGGGACACCAGCACCCATGGGACCCCATCCTACCCACCCCAGCCCCATAGGGGCCCCCCAAGTGCCCCAGCAGCTCACCTCATAGAGCCTTCCCCCTACACTGCTCCCCCGTTCTGCCCCACAGAACCTTGTGGGGTCCCCACTGTGCCCCACAGACCCCCCCACTGCACCCCATAGACCCCCCCATTGCACCCCACTATGCCCCATAGACCCCCTATTGCACCCCACTGTGCCCCATAGAGCCCCCATTGCACCCAATAGACCCCCCCCATACCTCCTATTGCACTCCATAGATCCCCCCATAGACACCCCCCCCCATTGCACCCCATAGAACCCCAGTGCACCCCATTGACCCCCAATCCACCCTCCCAGCCCCATGGCCTCCCCACACCCCTTGCCCCCTTCCTCCCCAGACTCCCCCTTACCTGAGGCTGCGGGATCGGGGTCTGGGGGCCACCGCCCCCCCCCGGGCCCCCCCACCCCCCTCCTCCTCCACGAGGCTCTCGGAGCTGCCGAAGTGTCGGGAGAGGAAGCGCAGCTCCTCGGGTGTGGGGTGCGCGGGGAGCTGGTGCAGCCGCTCCTGCGACGAGCAGGACGACTGCGCGCCCGAGTCACCCCACTGCACCCCACTGATCCCCATTGATCCCCCACTGAACCCCATTGATCCCCATTGATCCCCAACTGAACCCCATTGATCCCCACTGAACCCCACTGCATCCCACTGAATCCCATTGACCCCCACTGAACCCCATTGATCCCCCACTGCGTCCCACAGATCCCCATTGACCCCCACTGAACCCCATTGATCCCCCACTGCGTCCCACAGATCCCCATTGACCACCATTGATCCCCATTGATCCCCCAATGCATCCCACGGATCCCCATTGATCCCCCACTGAACCCCACTGATCCTCCACTGCACCCCACTGAACACCATTGACCCCCATTGACCCCCACTGACCCCCATTGATCCCCCACTGAACCCCACTGATCCCCATTACCCCCCCAGAACCCCCATTGAACCTCATAGACCCTCACCCATTGCACCCCATTGCCCGCATAGACCCCCATAGACCCCCCATTACCCCCATAGACCCCCCCCTCATTGCCCCCCATAGTGCCCCATTGCCCCCATAGACCACCCCATTGCCCACCATAGACCCCCCCCATTGCCTCCCATAGACAACTCCATTACCCCCCACTGCCCCCCCATGGACCATTCATTGCACACCATAGCACCCCACAGACACCCCCCCCCCCCCCGCATTGCACCCCATTGCCCCCATAGACACCCATAGACCCCCCCCACTGCCCCACCCCAGACCACTCATTGCACCCCATAGCACCCCACAGACCTCCCCCCACATTGGACCCCATTGCACCCCATTACCCCCACCCCGAACCCCCATTGCACCTCATAGACCCCCCACCCATAGCACCCATAGAGCCCCCATTGCCCCCATAGACCCCCCCATTGCCCCCCCCAACCATGCCCCCCGTGCCCCCCCCTCACCGAGACGGCTGAGCTGGGGGTGTTGGTCCCATAGCCGGACGAGGGCAGCGACGCCAGTGACCACCTGCGCCCATCGGGGCTGCGGGGGGGGACAAGGGGGGGTCAGAGGGACCCCCCAGGACCCCCCCCCCCCCCAAATCCTTGAAGCCCCCCACCCTCCTACTCCTGGAACCCCCTCAAAATGCCTGTGACGCTCAACCCCCCCACCCCATGTGACCCCCCCCATGCCCCCAACCCCTGTGACCCCCCCAATCCCCTGTGCCCCCCCATCCCCTCAACTCCTGTGATTCCCCCATCCCCTGTGCCCCCCCCCGTGTCCCCCAACCCCTGTGACCCCCCCAATCCCCTGTGCCCCCCCGTGCCCCACAACCCCTGTGACCCCCCATCCCCTGTGACCCCCCTCAGCCTCCCAAGCCCCTGTAGCCCCCATGCCCCCCAACCCCTGTGACCCCCCCCACAACTCCCTGTGCCCCCCAACTCCTATTATCCCCTCAACCCCCTGTGCCCCCCCCACTCCTTCCAACCCCTGTGAACCCCAACCTCCTGTGCCTTCCCAACCCCTGTGACCCCCCCATCCCCTGTGCCTCCCCGTGCCCCCCAACCCCTATGACCCCCCATGCCCCCCAACTCCTATGAACCCCTCAACCCCTTGTGCCCCCCCACTCCCTCCAACCCCTGTGAACACCAACCTCCTGTGCCCCCCAACCCCTGTGACCCCCCATCCCCTGTGACCACCCTCAGCCTCCCAAGCCCCTGTAGCCCCCATGCCCCCCAACCCCTGTGACCCCCCCCACAACTCCCTGTGCCCCCCAACTCCTATTATCCCCTCAACCCCCAGTCCCCCCCCCACTCCCTCCAACCCCTGTGAACCCCAACCTCCTGTGCCCCCCCAACACCTGTGACCCCCCCCCACCATCCCCTGTCCCCCCCCCTCACCGTCGGGAGGAGGCGAAGCAGAACTGCCCTGGGTGACTGGGGGAGAAGGTTCTGGGGCTGTCGAGGGGGCTGCTGCCTGCGGGGGGGGGGGGACACACAGGGGTTGGGGGGCAGGGGGGGTGTCGCAGACACGTCCTGACCGGCCACAGACCCTCCCAACGACCCCCAGGGGGAAAAGGGGGGGGGGGGGCAATAGGGCCTGGGGTGGCCATGGAGACTGGGGGATGGGCAATAGGGGTCCTGGGGGGGGGGGGTAATGGGGGTCCTGGAGTGGCAATAGGGGTCCTGGGGGGGCAATGGGGACTGGGGATGGGGGCAATGGGGGTCCTGGAGAGGGCAATAGGGGTCCTGGGGGGGGGGTAATGGGGGTCCTGGAGTGGCAATAGGGCCTGAGTACGGGGCAATGGGCGTCCTGGGCTGGCAATGGGGACTTGAGGGGGGCAATAGGGGTGCTGGGGGGGGCAATAGGGGTCCTGGGGTGGCAATGGGGACTGGGTGGGGGCCAATAGAGGTCCTGGGGGGGCAATGCGGACTGGGGGTGGGGCAATAGGTGTCCGGGGGGGACAATAGGACCTGTATTGGGGGCAATGGGGGTCCTGGGTGGGGGCAATGGGGACCGGGGAGGGCAATAGGGGTCCTGGGGTGGCAATGGGGACTTGGGGGGATGGGTAATGGGGGTCCTGGGGGGGCAAAGGGGACTGGGGGTGGGGCAAAAGGGGTCCTGGGGGGCAATGGGGACTGGGTTGGGGGGTAATGGGGGTCCCGGGGGGACAATAAGGCCTGTATTGGGGGCAATGGGGACTGGGTGGGGGCAATGGGGACCGGGGAGGGCATTAGGGGTCCTGGGGGGGCAAAGGGGACTGGGGGTGGGGCAATAGGGGTCCTGGGGGGGGCAATGGGGACTGGGTGGGGGACAATGGGGGTCCTGGGGTGGGGGGACAAGGGGGGTTGGGGGAGCTGGGAGGGGGCAATGGGGCCCTGGGTGGGGCAATAGGGCCTGGGTGGGGCAATGGGGACTCGAGGGGGGGGCAATAGGGGTCCTGGGGGGTTGCAATGGGGGTCCTGTGGTGGCAATGGGGACTGGGGGGGGGCAATAGGGGTCCTGGGGGGGGCAATGGGGGTCCTGGGGTGGCAATAGGGCCTGAGTAGGGGGCAATGGGGGTTGGGGACCATTGAGAGAGTTTGGGTGTCACTGGGGGGGCTTGGGGGTCACTAGGGGGGTTACTAGGGGGTCATTGGGGGTTATGGGGCTCACTGGGGAGGTCATGGGGGTGTCACTGGAGGGGTTGGAGGTGACTGGGTGGGTTTGGGGAGGACTGGGTGTCACTGGGGGTGATTGAAGGTGACTGGGGAGGTTTGGGGGTGACTGGGGGTGGTTGTGGGTGACTGGGGTGCCACTGGGAGGTCACTGGGGGTCACTGGGGGAGGTCAATGGTGGGGATGGGGCCACTGAGGGGAGGTCATTGGGGAGGTTTGGGGGTTACTGGGGGTCACTGGAGCTCACTGGGGAGGTCATGGGGGGGTTGGGGATCATTGAGAGAGTTTGGGGGTCACTGGAGGGGCTTGGGGGTCACTAGGGGGGTTACTAGAGGGTCATTGGGGGTTATGGGGCTCACTGGGGAGGTCATGGGGGTGTCACTGGGAGGGTTGGTTGTTACTGAGAGGGTTGGGGGGTGACTGGGATTCACTGGGGGAGTTTGGGGGTCACTGGGGGGGTCACTAGGGGGTCACTAGGGGGTCATTGGGGCCTTTGGGGCTCACTGGGGAGGTCATGGTGGTGTCACTGGGAGGGTTGGTTGTTACTGGGAGCATTGGGGGTCACTGGGTGTGACTGGGGATGACTGAGGGTGACTGGGGAGGTTTGGGAGTGACTGGGAGTGACTGAGGGAGTTTGGGGGGGTCACTGAGGGGGTCACTAGGGGGTCATTGGGGGTTATGGGGCTCACTGGGGAGGTCATGGGGGGGTGTCATTGGGGGGGGTTGGGTGTTACTGGGAGGGTTGGGGGTGACTGGGGAGGTTTGGGAGTGACTGGGGGTGACTGAGATTCACTGGGGGAGTTTGGGGGGGTCACTGGGGGGTCATTGGGGGTTTTGGGGCTCACTGGGGAGGTCATGGGGGTGTCACTGGGAGGGTTGGTTGTTACTGGGAGCGTTGGGGGTGACTGGGGGGGGTGGGGGGGGTCTCACCTATGTGTCCAGGCAGCGGCGAGTGGGGCCGCGGGAGGGTGGGGGAGGTGCTGGTCAGGATCAGGCTCTTCCTGTTGCTGGTGCGACAGCTGGTTTGGGGGGGTTGGGGGGACAGGGGTCGGTGGGGGGGGGCAGGACCCCCCCTCCCCACCTCCCAGCCCCCCCCGAACATCATCAGAGCACCCAAAGGAAGAGGAGGATGAAGGAGGGAGGGAGGTGAAGATGAGAGAGAGAGGGAGAGGATGAGGATGGAGAGGGAGGAAGGTTGAGGGTGTGAAGGAGGATGAGGATGATGAAGATCGTGAGGGGCGAAGGCTGAGGATGAAGAGGGAGGAGGATGAGGATGGAAGGAGGATGAGGATGAGGATGGAAGGAGGATGAGGATGGAAGGGGGATGAAGGCTGAGGGAGGAGAAGATGAAGGATGGGGATGAAGGAGGGAGGGGATGAGGATGAAGAGGAACGAAGGCTGAGGGTGCGAAGGAGGATGAGGATGGAGGAGGGACGAAGACGGACAGAGGTGAAGATTGAAGAGGGGAAGGGAACAGAAGACGATGAAGGCTGAGGATGGAGAGGGTGATGAGGATAGCGAGGGGGAGGAAGGCTGAGGACGAGGAGGGAAACGGGTGAGGACGATGACAAGAGCAGAGGAGGATGGTGGCTAAGGATGAGGAAGGGATGAAGGATGAAGATGGGGAGGATGAGGATGACGAACGGAGAGGGACGAAGGTTGAAGGTGGAGGGGGACGAGGATGGTGAGGGATGAAGGCCGAGGATGGGGGAGAATGGAAATGAGGATGGACGAGGTGAGGATGGTGATGGGGAGAGAGAGGGATGAAGGCCGAGGATGAGGATGGAGAAGGGATGGAGGATGTGGATGAGGAGGGATGAAGGCTGAGGATGAAAGGTAGGGCTGGAGGATGAGAATGGAGAGGGATGAAGGCTAAGGACGAAAGGTAGGGATGGAGGATGAGGATGGAGAGAGATGAAGGCCGAGGATGTGGGAGAATGGAAATGAGGATGGACGAGGTGAGGATGGTGATGGGGAGAGAGAGGGATGAAGGCTGAAGATGAGGAGGGAGAAGAGATGGAGGATGTGGATGAGGAGGGATGAAGGCTGAGGATGAAAGGTAGGGCTGGAGGATGAGGCTGCGGAAGGGAAGGGATGGAGGATGCGGATGATGAGGATGATAAGGGGCGAAGCTGAAGGCCACAGTGGAACATGGAGGGGGAGGAGGCCCAACCCACCCGAGTGGCACTGGGGGGGCCCAGGGGAGCGCTGGGGGGGGGGCTTGGGGTACAATGGGGGGTAATGGGGTACAATGGTGGGGGATTGGGGTCTCACCTGCTGCTCTTCCTCGGCAAAGGCAAATCCTTCTGTGGAACGGGATGGGGTTGGGGGGGGGGGCAGCTTGAGCCCCCTCCCCACCTCAACACCGCTTTATAGGGGAGGTGGGGGGGCTCCATCCCCCCCCCTTCCCCTCCCGGTACCGCATCACTGACCCCGCCCGGCTCCCCCCTCCCTTTCCCCCCTTCCCCATCCCCGTTACCGACCCCCCCCCCCCACTTTCGATACCGGTTATCTCGCTCAGGTATCAACCCCCCACCTCCACTTCCCCTCCCGACCCCCCCACCCCGACCCAATAACCCCCCCGCCCGGTACCTGCAGCCGCCGCCGCCGGATCACACCCGAGTCGTCCATGGCTCTGCCGGTTGAGTGGGGGTGTGGGGGGGATGTCTTGGGGAGCCCCCCCACCCAAACCCCAACAACCGCAGAGGCCCCCCCCCTCTCTTCTTCCACCCCCCCCCACCCCCGCCTTCAGCCGCCTGCCGCCATCGTCCACACAGCGAAGGGACCCCGCCCCGCCCCGCCCCTTGGCCCCGCCCCCCCGGCCCCACCCAGACCCGCCTCAAACTGGGGGGGAAGAAGCATTCGGGGAAAGGGGGGACTATGGGGGGGGCGGTTTAACCCCTGCGCTGCTGGGACACCCCCCCCCCATTGACACCATTGAAAGGCCCCTAAGCGCTGTCCGTGGTGCTGAAGGCAAGCGCCTCCCTACTCGGCGCTGTCTGTGGTGCTGAACTGCGCCCCCCCCCCACCTCACCCCCTTGTGTTGTCATCATTCCCCCCCCTTTCTGCCCTGGACCCGCTCCTGAATCTCCCCCCCACCCCCCCGACCTCATCAATTCGGCACTGACCACATTGATGAATCACTTAACCCCCCCCCAACCCCTCCCTCCGCCAGCCGCGGACATGATGCTGAATCGTGTGTCCTGTGTGTGTGTTCCCCCCCCCCCCCACCCCATCGCATTCGGTGAGGAATCGCCATCCCCATTCTGCGCTGAATCCTATCGAGCCCTTCACTCCCCCGCCCCCAGCACTCCTCGGTGCTGAACTGCCCTCACCCACCCCCCCCCCACCCACGCTGTGCTGAATAGTGCCCCCTGCCCCCCCATTCCGCACTGTCCGCCGAGTCGAACAACCCCCCCCCCCTCCAACCCAACCAGCGCTGACCGCAGTGATCATAGAATCACCAGGTTAGACAAGCCCCAGCGATGAATCGAAGCAGCTCGAATCGGCGCTGACCGCAGTGATAAATTGCTTAATATGACCCCCCCCCGGCCCCGCCTCATCCACAGCCACTGTCCGTGGTGCAGAATCACTCTCAAACCCCCACACCACTGTCTATGGGGCTGAATCACTCTCAGCCCCCCCTCCCGCCACTGTCCATGGGGCTGAATCACTCTTAGCTCCCCCCTCCACAACACCCGTGGGGCTGAATCCCCCCCCCCCCTTGACGCTGTCCGTGGTGCTGAATTCCCCCCCTTGGCACTGTCCGTGGTGCTGAATACCCCCTTGGTGCTGGAAACCCCCCCCCCACCAACCCCGACGCTGTCCACGGTGCTGAAGCAGCCGCACCCCGATTCCCCCCCCCCAGCGGTGATGACATCATGGTCCCCAAAAGCCCTAAAAATGACACCAAAATGAGGGGGTTTGGGGGCTGCTTAGGAGACGCTGGGAGGGGTGGGGGTTCCTCTTTCCTCCCCCCCTGGGATTAGACCCCCCTAATCCGTGGGATTGAGGACACACGGTCATTTCCAGGCATCCGGCCAGGCCTGATTAATGGGGTGGGGGGGGTGGTAGGAAGGCAGGGTCAGGGGGGGCACAGGTTGGGGGATAAGGTCATGGGGGTCCCAACCATCCCCCACCTCTATCCACAGAGGGGGGGTCACCCCCCCCCCCGCCAAAGGCTGCTGAGTCCCTCAGGTCTCCTTCTTCCCAGTCCCTTCTCCTTCCTTCCTAGCTCCCCCCTCTTCCATGTGACACCCCCAAAATGCTACAGACAATGCCTCCTGCAACCTCCCCCCCCCCCCCAAAAAAAAAAAAAGGTGAATTTTCTTCGTGAAAAAACAGCATTTGGCTTTATTGGGGGGGGGGGGGGGTGGGGGTGGTTTCTTCGGGGTGGGGGGGTCACAGCTCAGCCAGAGGCCGCAGGTTGCGCTCCTGGAAGAAGCGGTGGGGGGGGGCGGCGGTGGAGGTGGGGGGGTGGTCCGGGCGAAGTAGGAGAAGAGCGAGGAGGGGGCGGTGGGGTCGGCCTGGTGGTCCTCATCAGCCCTGAGGTGTTTGGGGTGGGGGGGGGGGGAGACACAGAAAAGAGATCAATGACCCCCCTCCCCACTCTGTATCCTCCAACCCTCCATCCATAACCTCTCCCTTGGATCCCTCCATCTCCCCCAAGTTTTCCCTGGACCATTCCATGCCCCCCCCCTTGCCCCTCAACCATTCCATGCCCCCCCCCCCTCAAGGCTCCTGACCCCCCCATCTCCCCCAACCTTACCACTCAACGGGGACCCCCTCTCGCCGCAGCAGCTCCTGTGCCGTCCCCCAACTGAAGCGCACGAACCCCGGGAAGCCGAACACCGGCTGGAGGTGTCGCCGCAGCCACTGCTTCGTTTTAGGGTCTGGGGGGGGGGGGGGGGGGGCAAGGAAAAAAAGTTGGGGGGTTGAAACAAGTTGGGGACCACCCCCAACCCCCCCCCCCCCAGGATCCCCACATCAACCCTGGACACCCCTTGGTTGGAGCCACAGCTTCATCTTGGTTTTTGGGTGGGGGGGGGAACATGAGAGGGGAGGGAAGTAGAACAGTGACCCCCCACCCCCCAACCACCCCAGGACCCCCCCCCCCCAACCCCACCCCTATGCACCCCAAAACCTCCAGGGGCGTCTTGGGGTGCATGGGGTGGGGGTGGCGGGTCCTGGGGGTCCCCCACCTTGGATCCCCTGTGGTCCCCACTTGCCTTGGGGGGGGCAGGTAGGACAAAGTTAGGGGGAGTTGGGATTGTGGGGACACCCCCCCCAAAAGGATAATGGGGGGAGTATGGGACATTGAGACCCCCCCACACACCCCCCAACCCCAAAACACCCACAGTCGCTGCTTCATCTTGCTAGGGGAGGGGGAAATTGGGACCCCCCCCTCCTCCAGGACCCCCCCAACCCACCTCGTGCCCCCCCCTCAGGCCCCCCCTTACCGTTGGGGTACCCGGAGCCATAATCGCGGTCGATCTCCCCCAAATCCTCCTCGAATTTCCAGTGTTTCACGGCGCAGTCTCGGGCTACCTGGGGTGGGGGTGGGGTAGGGTTGGGGGGGCAAAGAGGGATTTGGGGGGGGGTCTCTAGGATTGGGGGGGGTCACCAGGATTTGGGGGGAGGGTCTCTAGGTTTAGAGGGGACAGGGATTTGGGGAGGTAGAAGGGTCGAGGGGGGGAAGCACTTAAGGGGGGTCTGGGGGGGGATTAAAGGGATTTGGGGGGTGGGGTCAGCTGGTAGGTCACTTTAGGGGTACAGGGGGGTCGAGGAGGGGGCTTGGGGTCTTGGTTCAGGGGGTTTGGGGGGGTCAGTGGGTTTGGGGGGGGTCTTGGGGGTCACTTTGGGGACTCTCAGGGGGGGTCAGAGGGTTTGGGGTCTCAAGGGGGGTCAGAGGATTTGGGGAAGGGTCAGTGTGGGGGTTCCAGTGGGGGTCAGAGGGTTTGGGGGGGGTCAGTTTGGGGGGGTCAGTTTGGGGGTCCCGGGGGTCAGAGGTTTTGAAGGGGGGGTCAGTCTGGGGGTCCCAGGGTCAGAGGGTTTGGGGGGGTCAGAGGGTTTGGGGGTTCCAGGAGGGGAATCAGAGGGTTTGGGGGGGTTCTGGGGGTCAATTTGGGGAATCTCGGGGGGATCAGTGGGTTTGGGAGGGGGTCTTGGGGGTCACTTTGGGGATCGGGGAAGGTCAGAGGGTTTTGGGGGTCTTGGGGGTCACTTTGGGGAATCTCAGATAGTTGAAGTGTTTGGGGGGGTCAGTTTGGGGGTCTCAAGGAGGGGTCAGAGGGATTTGGGGGGGGGGGGGTCAGTCTTGGGGGGCCATCCCCATGGGGTCAGATGGGTTTGAAGGGGCTTCCAGGGCTCAATTTGGGGATCTCAGGGGGTTTGAGGGGTTGCTCTGTGGGTGATTTGGAGGGATTTGGGGGGGGTCAGGTTTTGGGGGGTCAGTTTTTGGGGTGTCCCCCACCTTGGCGCAGATGCTGGCGGCGCTAACGACTGGGAAGAGCGAATCAGCTTTGGGGCTCACGGTGACCTTGAGTGACGGGAAGAGCTCCTGGAGACGCTTCGAGAACTTGGCCGCTGGACCCACCGTGTCCACAAAAACCTGGGGGGGACCCCAAAAATCAGCCCCGGGGACCCCAAAATCACTCCAGGGCCCTCAAAGATCAGCCCTAAGGGTCACAAAAATCATCTCAGGGACCCCAACATCAGCCCTAAGGGCCACAAAGGCACCTCAGAGACTCCAACATCAGCTCCAGGGACCCCAAAAATCAGCCCTGGGGACCCCAACATCAGCCCAGAGACTCCCAAGATCAGCCCTGGGGACCCCAAAAATCACCCCAGGGACCCCAACATCAGCCCCAGGCCCCCAAAAAGCAGCCCCGGGGACTCCAACATCAACCCTATAGGCCACAGTGTCACCTCAGAGACTCCAACATCAGCTCCAGGGACCCCAAAAGTCAGCCCTGGGGACCCCAACATCAGCCCCAGGCCCTCAAAAATCACACTGAGGACCCCAAAAAGCAGCCTGGGACCCCAAAAATCACCCCAGAGACCCCAAAAGTGTGTGTGTGGGGGCCCTCGAACTCAACTTAAACTCCCAAACTCACCTCCCTATCGGGGGAAACTGAGGCATGGGGGTGAGCTACGGGGCTGAGGGTATACCTGGCGCCCCCACCTCTAATTCCAAGGAGAACTTCCCTTGATGTTGGGGTGCCCACCCCCCCAGGCCCCCTCAAACCCACCTCTGCCACCTGCACCCCCTGGTCCAGGGCGAACTGGATGAGGCCTGCGACCGTGTCCTGGGAGAGCTCGTTAAGGTTGTATTTAGCCCTAGGAAAGGGAGTTAAGGGGGGGACGACATACCCTAAAAATAGGGACCCCCCCCTTTCCCATCCCAGCACCCCAAATTGAGATGGGGAGGGGGCAGGAGGTGGGGGGAGGCAGCCAGTAGTGGTTGGGGGTGTCCCAAAAAAAAGGTTTTGGGGGTCTGGAGGGTTTGGGGGGGGGGGGGGTCAAGGAGGTTTGGGGGCGGGTAGGGGGGTGTCTCAGGAAAAATTTGGGGGGTCTGGAGGGTTTGGGTGGGGCTAAGAGGGCTTTGAGGGTCCCTGGGGGGGGAGTGGGGAGGGGGCTGGGGGGTGTGTGGCCACGAGGGGTTTGGGGGTGGCCTGGGTGCCCCATGGGAGTATTGGGGTGGGGGTGGGGCCAGAGGATTGGGGGGTTCAGAGGTTTTGGGGGGCTAGAAATGGTCCCAGGGAGGGTTGGGGGGGCTGTAGGGGTTTGGGGTCCCCTCACCTCTGCTGCATGCAGGCCGAGATGTGCTGGGGAGCAGGAGGTGCAGCCCCCACCCCAGGACCTCGCTCGCTGCCTCCAGGAGCCCAAAGCGCCGCTCGCGCTCCCCCTCCGACAGCGTCTTCGAGTCTTGGGGGGGGACGGACACCCCCAAACAAAGAAAGTGAGGACCCCCCCCCCCGCACCCCCAAACCACTCCAGGACCCAACCAACCCCTCCAACCCTGGACACCCCCAAAGCCCTCTCAAGCCTGGGCTCCCCCAGACACCAACACTCCCCCCTCCCGCCAAGACACCCTGACCCCCACAACTACCCCCCAACCCTGCAGGACCCCCAAATACCTGCTGCAGCCGCCCCCCCCCCCCAAAAAAAAACCCCTCTAACAGCCCCAAACCTGCCTTGAGACCTCCAGGACAACCTGACCCTCCCTCCCCACACTTCCAGGACCCCCAAATATCCGCTGTACCTCCCCCTCCCAAAACCTCTAACACCCCCAAACCTGCCTTGAGACCCCCCATGGCTGGACCCCCCCCCTCACCTGCCACCCCCATGGCCTCCAGCTCCTCCAGTCTCTCAATGGGGCAATAGCAGAGCCCGTAAACCATGGGCCTGGGGGGGGGGGGGGGGGGGGCACAAGGGGGAATGTAGGGTAAGAAGGGGTCAGGATACCCCCCCCCCAATCCATCCCCACCCCCTGCTGCACCCCCAAACCCAACCACCCCCCCTAAACGACTCCTGGTGCCCCCAGGACCACCCCAACCCCCAACCTGGCATCAGTGCCCCCCCCCACCCCGAGCCCTCAAACCCCATCCAGACCCCAGTGCCCCCCCACTTCTTCCCAGTGCCCCCCAATACACGGTGTCCCCCCCACTTCTTCC
>JAUMJK010001992.1:0-75630 GCA_033558105.1 Coccyzus lansbergi | reverse complement strand
AAGGAAAAAATCACTTTGCACATTCCCTAATCCTATTTAAATAAAATAATGTACTTGCTAATTTATGGCAGTTTGAACTGTGAATATGTATAGGTTTGAAAAAAAACCAGGCATTGACTGTTATCGAACCACAGAAATTTGAACCCAACCAGCTAGAGATAACAAGCCTTTTTATTTCCTCAGCCCTAGTTTGAAAAACCTAAGTTCAGTCATATTGTAATTTTTTTCCTCAGGTGAAGTAAGACTTGTATTCCATTATCCTGTATTTCTAGAATGGGGAAAACGTGCATCATTTTGATATTTCCTTAGGTGACCAGCAGTGGCAAAAATTTAATTGCAGTTATTAAAATAAAAACCCCCAAGGCTTTATATTCCAGGTCCTTAGAGGGCTCAGTCATCAAGCCAGCTTTGGTTGAACCAACACAATTAGATTGTTTTTGATTAGTCCTTGCAAATGTATCACTGTCTGTACCTCATTTGCAATATTCTTCTGCTTAAGTCCCTAAATAGACACATGAAAAGCTGCTCACACAGAATGAAAAATGTTAGCAGGTGTTTTCAGAGAAAATATACCAGCAAAGCCCTGGCCCTCCCCCTTCTCCCTGTACTATGCTCTCACTCTTTTTTCTGCCTAATTAACTTTATTAATTTTAAAGACTACAAACTGGCACTTATTTAATTCAGGGGATCTTAACTTTACTACTTACTTTGGGACTCAGAGGAGATGGCTGTTGGTACGGATGGTCTGTCAGTGTAAAGTGAGGGACCTGGAGTGCCATATTTACCATATTCTTAGTAACACTAAAGAAAACAAGTTTATTTCAGTCATAAGCCAGATATGAAAGAACTTTCCCAAGACAAGGCTTCGGTCTGCTACAGATATTCCTCATCGCTTTCTGGTGTGGAAATAACTGCTGCCTGTCGGGGTACAGATGGAGTCTGATGGGTTTCCAAGAGTGGAGAGATTTCAGTAAGGACATTGTAAGATTGTCCCCCTTTGCTTTCTCCCCAGCCAGATCTCGGGTTTTCAGGATTTGCTCATTGCTGTCTTTGGTTCCCACCTCCAGTAGAAGCAGAGTGAGGGTGATGCTGGGCTCTCCTGAAAGGATCCACTGTGTTCCTCTGAGAGCTGAATGGATACCGATTGTGGTATTACTAGTACAGAACCTGTTTTGTCCGTTTGGTTCTTTCTCACAGTGTTTCTGCTTCAGGTGTTTCAAGAGGTCCAGGTGGAAAAGTACCAGAGTTTTAACTTCTCTCTTCTGCTTAAATTGTGGGAAATCTCCCTTTTGGGTGATTTTCTTTATGTAATTGGTTTGCCTATGCATTGTCTTCTCGAGATAGATTCCTTTAATTTTTCTCTCACTTGCCTTTTTAAATCTGGACATTCTACTGAGGAAATGGTTTAGATTGCCGCCTGCATGTAACCTCAGCACTTCATTTTTAATGTTAGTTTTATTAACTTGAAAGTAGTTGAGATTCTTACTCTCTTTTACCTAAGGTTCTGGGTTTTTGTGTCATTCTAGGAATTCCAAAAGGCACTTTCAAAGAGGAACAATATGCTGATGGAGATATTTTGGTAGGCAAAGTGAGAATAAAGTCTGGCCATAGCGTTATTCTTAGCTCTCCCTCTGTGCTGGTCCCACATTCAGTGAGAAACTTTCTTTTCCATAGTCCATGTCTTGAGGGTTGTTTCCGTCAAATGTGATAAGTTTTAATTCCAAATTAGACTTCTGACTAATCTATCTGATCTAAAAGAAGCGATTAAATAACTTCCTCTGCTTCGTTCAGGAGAACACTGAAGAAGGATTTTCCTTACTTAGTTTTTTTCTGGAAAAAAAAAAAAAAAAAAATTCATGCCTCTTTCCATTTGAAATCTTGTGTGGAGAGGATGGAGAAGGGAAAAGTAACCAATATGGAATTTACGCCCAAGGAAAAGAAAGTCCTAGGAAAAACTCTTATCTCACTTTAAATTAACTCGTTTTGCTAAAAAAATAATTGCGTAATACTACCTTAGTTCAGTTTGAGGCCATTTATTTGGTTTTACACTTCTATGACATGACTGTATATGTATTATCTCTTTTGCTGAGTATATCATCTTTCTGTTTATTATAAATCCTATAAATTAAGGGCTCTGTAACTGTTACTGTCCAAGGAGTGTTGGTGCTCTGTGTTAAGAAGCTATTTTTACTATCGATGGTGGTGCTAAACCCAGATTACTGGTTCTCCTATTGGCCTGACTAACCTTTTGTGTTACTGTTTCTCCTGGGACTTTGCAATGTGTTAGTAAGTTTTCAAACGTGCTTTCAATTTTTATTCATCTTTATGTACGAGAACAGCTGAAAAAATCAGAGTAGTAACTTTCAAATCAGGCTGTCTGCTACCAGTGAGTTAGTCCTAAATCCTTCCTATCCTGGCGTAGTCCCAAACATCATGGGAGCTGTTAAACAGGAAAAGAAACATTCAACAAAAAGCTGTCAAAAGCTGATCTATTATGTTTCTATCAACTAGACTGAGTTTACCATACCCTGTAGGCAACTTTAGTCTTTCTTAAATTTTCCTTTCCTCTCATAGTGAGGAGTAATTTGGGGGTAGTATAGTGAGACTGACATTCCTGGGGTGGTTTGTGTGTGCGGTGTGTCTCTGTATGAGTGTGATAAGCATGCACAGGCATGGGATAGTGCTGACAGGTCTGGCATTAAGACTTTTATTGTTTCCTCTGCTACACTTGATACTTACGTTTTTTGATTGCCATTTTTATTCAACAGTCTGATTACTTTCTACTAACTTCTCGGGGTGTTGTTTACATTACCATCTCTGTTCACATTTCCCTGTGCCATGGATTGCAGAACTTCTGTCTTGCTTATGTTTCAGCTGCTTGAGTCTGACCTGCATATTTAGGATAAATGAAATCTAGTGCTCATTTACATTTTGCTGCTCTGCATTTTCCTCCTGTGCCTGCTCTGTCCTCCTTTGTAGCTGTATCCCCTTGTTGCCCCTTCAACCTTGGAGCAGACACCTCTTTTGGAAACCTTTTGAATTTTTTCACGTTAATTTTGGAGGAAGAAAGAATTTGATTTGCTCTTCAAGTATTTGAATGCCATCTTGCACCTTGAAGGAGCTGAGATGAGTTTCTCTGAATAGGCCCTAGAATCTGCCTGAATGATTTAAATTCCTCTGGTGACGGTTGGTTTGAAAAGCAATGGATTTTGTAGCCTCCCACTCAGACATTCAACTTGTCCAGGCGGCTAAAGGAGCTCACCACGTTAACAAAGTTGTAGCAGGAATTCCTCTCTCCTCAAATTAAATTCTAGCTCTCAGCTGCCCCACTTGAACTGTGCTCCAAGACAGGTCCATCCCAGTATCTCGAAACTCTATCCCAGTATCTAAAGCCCAATCCCAGTATCTCCAGTTCAGTCCCAGTATCTCCAGCCCCATCCCAGTATATCCAGGCCCATCCCAGTATCTCGAATCTCTATCCCAGTATGTCCAGCCCAATCCCAGTACAACGAGTTCAGTCCAAGTATCTCCAGTTCAGTCCAAGTATCTCCAGCAAAGTCCCAGTATCTCAAGCCTCGTCCCTATATCTCCAGCCCCATCTCAGTATCTCCAGCCTCTATCCCAGTATCTCCAGCCTCTATCCCAGTACCTCCAGTCCCTATCCCATTATCTCCAGCTCAGTCCCAGTATCTCCAACCTCATCCCAGTATCTCCAACCTCGTCCCAGTATCTTCAGTCCCGTCCCAGCGTCTCCAGTCCCATCCCAGTATCTCCAGTTCCATCCCAGTATCTCCAGCCCCATCCCAGTATCTCCAGCACAATCCCATCATCTCTATCTTAGTCCCAGTATCTCCAGCCCCAATCACAGTATCTCCAGACCCGTACCAATATCTCCAGCCCCAACCCAGTATCTCCAGGTCAGACCCAGTATCTCCAGCCCGATCCCAGCATCTCCAGCCCAGTCCTAGTATCTCTAGCCCAGTCCCAGAATCTCCAACCTCATCCCAGTATCTCCAGCCCCATCCCAGTATCTTCAGCCCCGTCCTAGTATCTCCAGTTTCATCCCAGTATCTCTAGTTCTGTCCCAGTATCTGCAGACCCGTCCCAGTATCTCCAGCCCCATCCGAGTATCTCCAGTTCAGTCCCAGTATCTCCAGCCCAGTCCCAGTATCTCCAGCCAAGTCCCAGTATTTCCAGCCCCGTCCCAGTATATCCATTACCATCCCAGCATCTCCAGCCCAGTCCCAGTATCTCCAGCCAAGTCCCAGTATTTCCAGCCCCGTCCCAGTATATCCATTACCATCCCAGCATCTCCACCCCATCCCAGTATCTCCACTCCAATCCCATTATCTCCAGCCCCATCCCAGTACCTCCAACCTCATCCCAGTATCTCCACCCCATCCCAGTATCTCCAGACCTCATCCCAATATCCCCAGCCTCTATCCCAGTATCTCCAGCCCCATCCCAGTATCTCCAGCCCCATCAGAGTATCTCCAGACTCTATCCCAGTATCACCACCCCCATATCAGTATCTCCAGTCCCATCCCAGTATCTCAAGCCCAGTCCTAGAATCTCCACACTCTATCCCAGTATCTCCAGCCATGTCCCAGCATCTCCAGCCCCATCCCAGTATCTCCAGCCCAGTCCTAGTATTTCCAGGTCAATCCCAGTATCTTCAGCCCAGTCCCAGTATCTCCAGCCCCATCCCAATATCTCCAGTCCAATCGCGGCATCTCCAGCTTAGTCCCAGTATCTCCAGCCGCATCCCATTATCTCCAGACCTTCCCAGTAACTCCAGCCCCATCCCAGTATCTCCAACCTTTATCCCAGTATCGCCAGCCCAGTCCAAGTATCTCCAGCCCCTATCCCAGTATCTCCAGCTCACTCCCAGTATCTCCAGCACAGTCACAGTATCTCCAGTTTCAATCCCAGTATCTCCAGCCCCATCCCAGTATCTCCAGCTCAGTCCGAATATCTCCAGCCCAGTCCCTGGATCACCAGGCTCTATCGCAGTATCTCCAACCTTTATCCCAGTATCTCCAGCTCAGTCCCAGTATCTCCAGCCTCATCCCAGTATCTCCAGCCTCATCCCAGTATCTCCAACCTCATCCCAGTATCTTCAGTCCCATCCCAGCGTCTCCAGTCCCATCCCAGTATCTCCAGCCCAGTCCCAGTATCACTAGTATCAATCCCAGTATCTCTAGTATCAATCCCAGTATCTCCAGTCCAGTCTCAGTATCTCCAGTCCCATCCCAGTATCTCCAGCCCTATCCATGTATCTCCAGCCAATATTCAAGTATCTCCAGTCCCATCCCAGTATCTCCAGGCCTATCGCAGTATCTCCAGCCCCTATCCCAGTATCAACAGTGTCAATGCCAGTATCTCCAGACCCATCCCATTATCTCCAGCCCAGTCCCAGTATCTCTAGTATCAATCCCAGTACCTCAAGCCCCTTCCCAGTATCTCCAGCCCAGTCCCAGTATCTCCAGTCCAATCCCAGTATCTCCAGCCCTATTCATGCATCTACAGCCAATATCCCAGTATTTCCAGTCCCATCCCAGTATCTTCAACCCCATCCAGGTATATCCAGCCCAATCCCAGTATCTGCAGTGTCAATTCCAGTATCTCCAGTGCAGTCCCAGTATCTCTAGCCCTGTCCAAGTATCTCCAGTCCCATTCCAGTATCTCCGGCCCAGTCCCAGTATATCCAGCCCCGTCCCAGTATCTCCAGACCCATCCCAGTATCTCCAGACCCATCCCAATATCTCGACTTCAGTACCAGTATCTCCAGCCCAATCCCAGTATCTCCAGCCCTATCCATGTATCTCCAGCCAATATCCCAGTATCTCCAGTCCCATCCCAGTATCTCCAGCCCCATCACAGTATCTCATCACTGGGCTGGACATACTGGGATGGGGCTGGACATACTGGGAAGGGGCTTCAGGTACTGGGATGGAGTCTGGAGATACTGGGATGGGGCTGGAGATACTGGGATATGGGCTGGATATACTGGGACTGGGCTGGAGATACTGCGAATGAACTCGCCATACTGGGATGGGGTTGGAGATACTGGGACAGGGCTGGATGTACTGGGACTGGCCTAGAGATACTTGGATGGGGTTGGAGATACTTGGACGGGGCTGGAGATACTGGGACTGAACCTGAGATACTGGGACTGGGCTGGAGATACTGGGATGGGGCTTGAGATACTGGGATAGAGGTTGGAGATACTCGGATGGGGCAGGAGATGCTGGAATGGTGCTGGAGATACTGGAGATACTGGGCTGGAGATACTGGGACTTGGCTGGATACACTGGGACTGTGGTGGAGTTTCTGGAATGGGGCTGGAGATACTTGGACTAGACTGGAGATACTAGGATTGACACTGGAGATACTGGGATTGACACTGGAGGTACTGGAACTGCACTAGAGATGCTGGGATGGGGTTGGAAATACTGGCATTGTACTGGAGATACTGGGACTGGGCTGGAGATACTGGTATGGGGCTGGAGATACTGGGATGTAACTGGATATACTGGGACTGGGTTGGAGATACTGGGATGGGACTGGAGATACTGGGATGGGACTGGAGATACAGGGATTGACCTGGAGATACTGGGATGGGGCTGGAGATACTGGGATTGGGGTTGGAGATACTGGGATAGAGTCTGGAGATACTGGGACAGGGCTGGAGATACTGGGACAGGGCTTCAGATACTGCGACAGAGGTTGGAGATACTGGGTTGGAGCTGGAGATACTGGGACGCGGCTGGAGATATTGGGCCTTGGCTGGAGATACTGGAATGGGGCTGGATATACTGGGACTGGACTGGAGATACTGGGATTGACACTGGAGATACTGGGACTGGGCTGGAGATACTGGGATGGGGTTGGAGATACTGGGACTGTGCTGGAGATTCCGGGATGAGGCTGGAGATACTGGGACTGTGCTGTAGATTGTGGGATGGGGCTGGAGATGCTGGGATGATGATGGAGATAGTGGGATGGAACTGGAGAAAATGGTAGTGAACTGGAGATACTGGGATTGGGCTGGAGATACTGGGAAGGGGCTGGAGATACTGGAATGGAGCTGATGATACTGGAATGGAGCGTATGATACTGGAATTGGGCTGGAGATACTGGGATCGAACTTGATATACTGGGATAGAGGCATGAGATACTGGGATAGAGTCTGGTGATACTGGGACTGGGCTGGAGATCCTGGGATGGGGCTGGAGATACTAGGGTAGAGGCTAGAGATACTGGGATAGAGTCTGGAGATACTGGGACTGGGCTGGAGATACTGGGATATAGGCTGGCGATAATGGGATGAAACTGGAGATACTGGGACTTGGTTGGAGATACTGGGATGGGACTGGATATACTGGGACTGGGTTGCAGATACTGGGATGGAACTTGAAATGCTGGGACTGGGCTGGAGATGCTGGGATGGGGCTGGAGATACTGGGACATAACTAGAGATACTGGGACGGGTCTGGATATACTGGGACTTGGCTTGAGCTACTGGGACTAAACTGGAGATACTGGACTGAACTTGAGATACTGGGAAGGGTCTGGAGATCCTGGGATGGGGCTGCAGATACTGGGACTAGGCTGGAGATACTGGGACAGGGCTGGAGATACTGGGACTGAACTGGAGTTACTTGGATGTATGTCCAACCTCTATCCCAGTATCTCCAGACCCATCCCAGTATCTCCAGCCCAAATCCTAGTATATCCAGCCCCATCCCAGTATCTCCAGCCCCAATCCCAGTATCTTAAGCACCTTCCCAGTATCTCCAGACCAGTCCCAGCATCTCCAGCCTAAACCCCAGTATCTCCAGCCCCATCCAAGTATCTCCAAACCCCACCCCAGTATCTCCAGCTCCATCCTAGGATCTGCAGCTCCATCCCAGTATCTCCAGCCCTATCCCAGTATATCCACAGCCTATCCCAGTATATCCAGCCCCGTCCCAGTATCTCGAGCCCAGTCCCAGTATCTCCAGCCCCATCCCTTTATCTCCAGTATCTCCAGCTCCATCCTACTATCTCCAGCTTCATCCCAGCATCTCCAGCCTAGTCCCAGTATCTCCAGCTCCATCGCAGTAACTCCAACCCAGTCCCAGTATCTCCAGCGCCGTCCGAGTATCTCCAGACCAAATCCCAGTCTCACCAGCCCCATCCCAGTATCTCCAGCACCTTTCCAGTATCTCGAGCCCAGTCCCAGTATCTCCAGCCCCATCCCAGTATCCCCAGACCCCATCCCAGTATTTCCAGGTCCATCCCAGTAATTAGAACCTCTATCCCAGTATCTCCAGCCCAATCCCATTATCTCCAGTTCAGTCCCAGTATATCCAACCCAGTCCCAGTATCTCCAGCCCCATCCCAGTATCTCGAACCTCTATCCCATTATCTCCAGCCCAATCCCAGTATCTCCAGTTCAGTCCCAGTATCTCCAGACCCATCCCAGTATCTCCAGCCCCTTCCTAGTATATCCAGCCCCATCCCAGTATATCCAGCCCCAATCCCAGTATCTCCAAACCCTATCCCAGTATCTCCAAACCCTATCCCAGTATCTCCAAACCCTATCACAGTATCTCCAGCATCTATCCCAGTATCTCCTGCCCAGTACCAATATTTCCAACCACATCCCAGTATCTCCAGTCCCGTCCCAGTAACTCGAGCCCAGTCCCAGTATCTCCAGCCAAATCCCAGTATCTCCAGTATCTCCAGCTCCATCCTACTATCTCCAGCTTAATCCCAGCATCTCCAGCCAAGTCCCGGATCTCCAGGAGCTTCCCAGTATCTCCAGACCAAATCCCAGTATTACCAGCCCCATCCCAGTATCTCCAGCCGAGTCCCAGTATCTCTAGCCGAGTCCCAGTATCTCCAGTCCCATCCCAGTATCTCCAGACCCCATCCCAGTATTTCCAGGTCCATCCCAGTATCTCAAAACTCTATCCAAGTATCTAAAGCCCAATCCAGTATCTCCAGTTCAGTCCCAGTATCTCCAGCCCCATCCCAGTATATCCAGGCCCATCCCAATATCTCGAACCTCTATCCCAGTATGTCCAGCCCAATCCCAGTATCTCCAGTTCAGTCCCAGTATCTCCTGTTCAGTCCAAGTACCTCCAGCAAAGTCCCAGTATCTCCAGCCTCGTCCCAATATCTCCAGCCTCATCTCAGTATCTCCAGCCTCTATCCCAGTATCTACAGCCTCTATCCCAGTATCTCCAGTCCCTATCCCATTATCTCCAGCTCAGTCCCAGTATCTCCAGCCTCATCCCAGTATCTCCAACCTCTATCCCAGTATCTCCACACCCATCCCAGTATCTCCAGCCCAAATCCTAGTATATCCAGCCCCATCCCAGTATCTCCAGCCCCATTCCCAGTATCTCAAGCACCTTCCCAGTATCTCCAGACCAGTCCCAGCATCTCCAGCCTAAACCCCAGTATCTCCAGCCCCATCCAATTATCTCTATACCCCACCCCAGTATCTCCAGCTCCATCCTAGGATCTGCAGCTCCATCCCAGTATCTCCAGCCCCATCCCAGTATATCCACAGCCTATCCCAGTATCTCCAGCCCCGTCCCCGTATCTCGAGCCCAGTCCCAGTATCTCCAGCCCCATCCCTTTATCTCCAGTATCTCCAGCTCCATCCTACTATCTCCAGCTTCATCCCAGCATCTCCAGCCTAGTCCCAGTATCTCCAGCTCCATCGCAGTAACTCCAACCCAGTCCCAGTATCTCCAGCCCAGTCCCAGTATCTCCAGCCCCATCCCAGTATCCCCAGACCCCATCCCAGTATATCCAGGTCCATCCCAGGAATTAGAAACTCTACCCCACTATCTCCAGCCCAATCCCAGTATCTCCAGTTCAGTCCCAGTATATCCAACCCAGTCCCAGTATCTCCAGCCCCATCCCAGTATCTCGAACCTCTATCCCATTATCTCCAGTCCAATCCCAGTATCGCCAGTTCAGTCCCAGTATCTGCAGTTCAGTCCAAGTATCTCCAGCCAAGTCCCAGTATCTCCAGCCCCGTACCAGTATATCCAGCATCTATCCCAGTATCTCCAGTTCAGTCCAGTATCTCCAGTTCAGTCCCAGTATCTCCAGCCAAGTCCCAGTATCTCCTGCCCCGTCCCAATATCTCCAGCCCCATCTCAGAATCTCCAGCCTCTATCCGAGTATCTCCAGCCCCTATTCCATTATCTCCAGCCTCATCCCAGTATCTCCAACCTCATCCCAGTATCTCCAACCCAATCCCAGTATCTACAGACCCCATCCCAGTACCTCTAGCCTCTATCCCAGTATCTCCACCCCCACCCAAGTATCTCCAGTCCCATCCCAGCGTCTCCAGTCCCATCCCAGTATCTCCAGTTCCATCCCAGTATCTCCAGCCCCATCCCAGTATCTCCAGCCCGATCCCAGCATCTCCAGCCCAATCCCAGTATCTCCAGCCCCATCCCAGCATCTCCAACCTCATCCCAGTATCTCCAGCCCCATCCCAGTATCTTCAGCCCCGTCCTAGTATCTCCAGCCCCATCCCAGTATCTCTAGTTCAGTCCCAGTATCTGCAGACCCTTCCCAGTATCTCCAGCCCCATCCCAGCATCTCCTGCCCAATCCCAGTATCTCTAGCCCAGTCCCAGAATCTCCAACCTCATCCCAGTATCTCCAACCCCATCCCAGTATCTTCAGCCCAGTCCCAGTATCTCCAGCCTCTATCCCAGCATATCCACTTCCATCCCAATATCTCCAGCCCCATCCCAGTATCTCCAGCCCAGTACCAGTATCTCCAGCCCCATTCCAGTATCTCCAGGTCCATCCCAGTATCTCGAACCTCTATCCCAGTATCTTGGACTGGGCTGGTGATACTGGGACTGGGCTGGAGATAATGGGATTGACTCTGGAGATACGGGAACTGTGCTGGAGATTCTGGGATGCGGCTGGATATACTGGGACTGGGCTAGAGATACTGGGACTGAACTGGAGATACTGGGATTAGGTTAGAGATACTGGGAAGGGGCTGGAGATATTGAGATGGAGCTGATGATACTGGGACGGTTCTGATGATACTGGGATGGGGCTGGAAATACTGGGATGGAACTGGATATACTGGGATAGAGACTGGAGATACAGGGATAGAGTCTGGTGGTACTGGGACTGGTCTGGAGATACTGGGATGGGGCTGGAGATACTGAGACTGGACTGGAGATACAGGGATGGGGCTGGAGATACTGGGACTGTGCTGGAGATACTGGGAAGGGGCTGGAGATACTGGGATTGGACTGGAGATACTGGGACTGGACTGGAGATACTGGGATGGGACTGGAGATACTGGGACTGGGCAGGAGCTACTGGGAATGAACTGGAGATACTGGGATGGGGCTGGAGATACTTGGATGGAGCTGGAGATACTGGGACTGGGCAGGAGATACTGGGAATGAACTGGAGATACTGGGATGGGGCTGGAGATACTGGGACGGGTATGGAGATACTGGAAATGAACCTTAGATACTGGGATGGGGCTGGAGATACCTGGACTTGGCTGGAGATACCAGGACTGGGCAGGAGATACTCGGAATGAACTGGAGATACTGGGACCGGGCTGGAGATACTGGGACGGGCATGGAGATACTGGAAATGAACCTGAGATACTGGGATGGGGCTGGAGATGCTGGGACGGGGATCGAGATACTGGGATGGGGCTGGAGATAGCTGGACTGGGCTGGAAATACCTGGACTGGGCTGGAGATACTGGGACAGGCCTGGAGATACTGGGACTTGGCTGGAGATACTGGGATTGGGACTGGAGATACTGGCATAGAGTCTGGAGATACTGGGATGGGGTCTGGAGATACTGGGATGAGGTTGGAAATACTGGGACTGGGCTGTTGATACTGGGATTGGGCAGGATATTCTGGACATACTGGGATGGGTCTGGAGATACTGGAGATACTGGGACGGGGCTGGAGATACTGGGATATAGGCTGGAGATACTGGAATGAAATTGGAGATACTGGGAGTTGGCTGGAGATACTGGGATGGAACTGGGTATACTGGGATTGGGCTGCAGATGCTGGGATTGAACTTGAAATGCTGGGACTGGGCTGGAGATGCTTGGATGGGGCTGGAGATACTGGGACTGAACTAGAGATACTGGAACGGGGCTGGAGATACTGGGACTGGTCTGGAGATACTGGGATTGAACTTGAGATACTGGGCAGGGTCTGGAGATACTGGGAAGGGGCTGGAGATACTGGGACAGGGCTGGAGATCCAGGGATGGGGCTGGAGATACTAGCATAGATGCTAGAGATACTGGGATAGAGTCTGGAGATACTGGGATGGGGCTGGAGATACTGGGATTTCGGCTGTTATTACTGGGATGGGACTGGATATACTGGGACTGGGCTGGAGATACTGGGATGGATCTGGAGATACTGGGCAGGGTCTGGAGATACTGGTACTGGGCGGGAGATACTGGGATTGGAGAGGAGATACTGGGACTGGGCTGGAGATACTAGGATAGAGTCTGGAGATACTTCGATGGGGTCTGGAGATACTGGGATGGAGCTGGAGATACTGAAATTTGGGCTGAAGATACTGGGATGAAGCTGGAGATACTGGGACTGGGCTGGAGATGCTGGGATGGGGCTGGAGATAGTGGGAGGGGCTGGAGATACTGGGATGGGGCTGGAGATACTGGGACTGGGCTTTAGCTACTGGGACTGGGCTGGAGATACTGGGATAGAGTCTGGAGATACTGGGACTGGGCTGGAGATACTGGGATGGGGCTGGATATACTGGGATGGGGCAGGAGATAATGGGACTTGGCTGGAGATACTGGGATGGGACTGGAGATACTTGGACTTGGCTGGATATACTTGGAGAGGGTTGGAGATACTGGGATGGGGCTGGATATACTGGGATGGGGCTGGAGATAATGGGACTGGCTGGAGATACTGGGACTGTATTGGAGATACTGGGACTGGGCTGGAGATAATGGGATAGAGGCTGGAGATACTGAGACTGTTCTGGAGATACTGGGACTGAGCTGGAGATACCGGGACTGGGCTGAAGATACTGGGAATGAACTGGAGATACTGGGACTGAACTGGAGTTACTTTGATTTATCTCCAGCCCCTTCCTAGTATATCCAGCCCAATCCCAGTATCTCCAGCCCCAATCCCAGTATCTCCAAACCCTATCCCAGTATCTCCAAACCCTATCCCAGTATCTCCAAACCCTATCACAGTATCTCCAGCATCTATCCCAGTATCTCCTGCCCAGTACCAATATTTCCAACCACATCCCAGTATCTCCAGTCCCGTCCCAGTAACTCGAGCCCAGTCCCAGTATCTCCAGCCCAATCCCAGTATCTCCAGTATCTCCAGCTCCATCCTACTATCTCCAGCTTAATCCCAGCATCTCCAGCCAAGTCCCGGATCTCCAGGAGCTTCTCAGTATCTCCAGACCAAATCCCAGTATTACCAGCCCCATCCCAGTATCTCCAGCCGAGTCCCAGTATCTCTAGCCGAGTCCCAGTATCTCCAGTCCCATCCCAGTATCTCCAGACCCCATCCCAGTATTTCCAGGTCCATCCCAGTATCTCAAAACTCTATCCAAGTATCTAAAGCCCAATCCAGTATCTCCAGTTCAGTCCCAGTATCTCCAGCCCCATCCCAGTATATCCAGGCCCATCCCAATATCTTGAACCTCTATCCCAGTATGTCCAACCCAATCCCAGTATCTCCAGTTCAGTCCCAGTATCTCCTGTTCAGTCCAAGTACCTCCAGCAAAGTCCCAGTATCTCCAGCCTCGTCCCAATATCTCCAGCCCCATCTCAGTATCTCCAGCCTCTATCCCAGTATCTCCAGCCTCTATCCCAGTATCTCCAGCCCCTATCCCATTATCTCCAGCTCAGTCCCAGCATCTCCAGCCTCATCCCAGTATCTCCAACCTCTATCCCAGTATCTCCAGACCCATCCCAGTATCTCCAACCCCAATCCTAGTATATCCAGCCCCATCCCAGTATCTCCAGCCCCATTCCCAGTATCTCAAGCACCTTCCCAGTATCTCCAGACCAGTCCCAGCATCTCCAGCCTAAACCCCAGTATCTCCAGCCCCATCCAATTATCTCTATACCCCACCCCAGTATCTCCAGCTCCATCCTAGGATCTGCAGCTCCATCCCAGTACCTCCAGCCCCATCCCAGTATATCCACAGCCTATCCCAGTATCTCCAGCCCCATCCCAGTATCTCGAGCCCAGTCCCAGTATCTCCAGCCCCATCCCTTTATCTCCAGTATCTCCAGCTCCATCCTACTATCTCCAGCCCCATCCCAGTATCCCCAGACCCCATCCCAGTATTTCCAGGTCCATCCCAGGAATTCGAAACTCTACCCCACTATCTCCAGCCCAATCCCAGTATCTCCAGTTCAGTCCCAGTATATCCAACCCAGTCCCAGTATCTCCAGCCCCATCCCAGTATCTCGAGCCCAGTCCCAGTATCTCCAGCCCCATCCCTTTACCTCCAGTATCTCCAGCTCCATCCTACTATCTCCAGCCCCATCCCAGTATCCCCAGACCCCATCCCAGTATTTCCAGGTCCATCCCAGGAATTCGAAACTCTACCCCACTATCTCCAGCCCAATCCCAGTATCTCCAGTTCAGTCCCAGTATATCCAACCCAGTCCCAGTATCTCCAGCCCCATCCCAGTATCTCGAACCTCTATCCCATTATCTCCAGTCCAATCTCAGTATCGCCAGTTCAGTCCCAGTATCTGCAGTTCAGTCCAAGTATCTCCAGCCAAGTCCCAGTATCTCCAGCCCCGTACCAGTATATCCAGCATCTATCCCAGTATCTCCAGTTCAGTCCAGTATCTCCAGTTCAGTCCCAGTATCTCCAGCCAAGTCCCAGTATCTCCTGCCCCGTCCCAATATCTCCAGCCCCATCTCAGAATCTCCAGCCTCTATCCGAGTATCTCCAGCCCCTATTCCATTATCTCCAGCCTCATCCCAGTATCTCCAACCTCATCCAAGTATCTACAGTCCCATCCCAGCGTCTCCAGTCCCATCCCAGTATCTCCAGTTCCATCCCAGTATCTCCAGCCCCATCCCAGTATCTCCAGCCCGATCCCAGCATCTCCAGCCCAATCCCAGTATCTCCAGCCCCATCCCAGCATCTCCAACCTCATCCCAGTATCTCCAGCCCCATCCCAGTATCTTCAGCCCAGTCCCAGTATCTCCAGCCCAGTACCAGTATCTCCTGCCCCATCCCAGTATCTCCAGCCCCATCCCAGCATGTCCAGCCAAGTTCCAGTATCTCCAGTGTCAATCCCAGTATCTCCTGCCCCATCCCAGCATCTCCAGCCAAGTTCCAGTATCTCCAGTGTCAATCCCAGTATCTCCAGTCCAGTCCCAGTATCTCCAGCCCCATCCCAGTATCTCAAGCGCTATCCCAGTATCTCCAGCCCCCATCCCAGTATCTCAAGCCAAGTCCCAATATCTCCAGCCCCATCCCAGTATCTCCAGCCACGTCCCGGTATCTCCAGTGTCAATCCCAGTGTCTCCAGTCCAGTCCAAGTATCTCCAGCCTCTATCCCAGTATTTCCAGCCCCGTCCAAGTATCTCCAGTCCCATCCCAGTATCTCAAGCCAAGTCCCAATATCTCCAGCCCCATCCCAGTATCTCCAGTATCTCCAGACCCATCCCAGTATCTCCAACTCCATCCTAATATCTCCTCCTTCAACCCAGTATCTTCAGACACATCCCAGCATCTCAAGCACAGTCCCAGTATCTCAAGACCCACCCCATTAATTAAAGCCCAGTCCAGGTGTCTCCAGCCAAATCCCAGTATCTCTAACACAGTCCCAGTATCTCCAGCCCCATCCCAGTATTTCCAGAACAAATCCCAGTATCACCAGCCCCATCCCAGTATCTCCAGATTCTATCCCAGTATCTCCAGCCCTGTTCCATTATCTCCAGTCCCATCCCAGTATCTCCAGCCCCTTCCCAGTATCTCCAGCCCAGTCCCAGTATCTCCAGCCCAATTCCAGTATCTCCAGCCCCATCCCAGTATATCCAGGCCCATCCCAATATCTCGAACCTCTATCCCAGTATGTCCAGCCCAATCCCAGTATCTCCAGTTCAGTCCCAGTATCTCCTGTTCAGTCCAAGTACCTCCAGCAAAGTCCCAGTATCTCCAGCCTCGTCCCAATATCTCCAGCCCCATCTCAGTATCTCCAGCCTCTATCCCAGTATCTCCAGCCTCTATCCCAGTATCTCCAGTCCCTATCCCATTATCTCCAGCTCAGTCCCAGCATCTCCAGCCTCATCCCAGTATCTCCAACCTCGTCCCAGAATCTCCAGACCCATCCCAGTATCTCCAGCCCAAATCCTAGTATATCCAGCCCCATCCCAGTATCTCCAGCCCCAATTCCAGTATCTCAAGCACCTTCCCAGTATCTCCAGACCAGTCCCAGCATCTCCAGCCTAAACCCCAGTATCTCCAGCCCCATCTAAATATCTTTTGACCCCACCCCATTATCTCCAGCTCCATCCTAGGATCTGCAGCTCCATCCCAGTATCTCCAGCCCCATCCAGGTATATCCACAGCCTATCCCAGTATCTCCAGCCCCGTCCCAGTATCTCGAGCCCAGTCCCAGTATCTCCAGTCCCATCCCTTTATCTCCAGTATCTCCAGCTCCATCCTACTATCTCCAGCTTAATCCCAGCATCTCCAGCCAAGTCCCGGATCTCCAGGAGCTTCCCAGTATGTCCAGACCAAATCCCAGTATTACCAGCCCCATCCCAGTATCTCCAGCCGAGTCCCAGTATCTCTAGCCGAGTCCCAGTATCTCCAGTCCCATCCCAGTATCTCCAGACCCCATCCCAGTATTTCCAGGTCCATCCCAGTATCTCGAAACTCTATCCAAGTATCTAAAACCCAATCCCAGTATCTCCAGTTCAGTCTCAGTATCTCCAGCCCCATCCCAGTATATCCAGGCCCATCCCAGTATCTCGAACCTCTATCCCAGTATGTCCAGCCTCTATCCCAGTATCTCCAGTCCCTATCCCATTATCTCCAGCTCAGTCCCAGCATCTCCAGCCTCATCCCAGTATCTCCAACCTCGTCCCAGAATCTCCAGACCCATCCCAGTATCTCCAGCCCAAATCCTATTATATCCAGCCCCATCCCAGTATCTCCAGCCCCATTCTCAGTATCTCAAGCACCTTCCCAGTATCTCCAGACCAGTCCCAGCATCTCCAGCCTAAACCCCAGTATCTCCAGCCCCATCCAATTATCTCTATACCCCACCCCAGTATCTCCAGCTCCATCCTAGGATCTGCAGCTCCATCCCAGTATCTCCAGCCCCATCCCAGTATATCCACAGCCTATCCCAGTATCTCCAGCCCTGTCCCCGTATCTCGAGCCCAGTCCCAGTATCTCCAGCCCCATCCCTTTATCTCCAGTATCTCCAGCTCCATCCTAATATCTCCAGCTTCATCCCAGCATCTCCAGCCTAGTCCCAGTATCTCCAGCTCCATCGCAGTAACTCCAACCCAGTCCCAGTATCTCCAGCCCCTTTCCAGTATCTCCAGCCCAGTCCCAGTATCTCCAGCCCCATCCCATTATCCCCAGACCCCATCCCAGTATATCCAGGTCCATCCCAGGAATTCGAACCTCTACCCCACTATCTCCAGCCCAATCCCATTATCTCCAGTTCAGTCCCAGTATATCCAACCCAGTCCCAGTATCTCCAGCCCCATCCCAGTATCTCGAACCTCTATCCCATTATCTCCAGTCCAATCCCAGTATCGCCAGTTCAGTCCCAGTATCTGCAGTTCAGTCCAAGTATCTCCAGCCAAGTCCCAGTATCTCCAGCCCTGTACCAGTATATCCATCATCTATCCCAGTATCTCCAGTTCAGTCCAGTATCTCCAGTTCAGTCCCAGTATCTCCAGCCAAGTCCCAGTATCTCCTGCCCCGTCCCAATATCACAAGCCCCATCTCAGAATCTCCAGCCTCTATCCGAGTATCTCCAGCCCCTATTCCATTATCTCCAGCCTCATCCCAGTATCTCCAACCTCATCCCAGTATCTCCAACCCAATCCCAGTATCTACAGACCCCATCCCAGTACCTCCAGCCTCTATCCCAGTATCTCCAGTCCCATCCCAGCGTCTCCAGTCCCATCCCAGTATGCTTGCTGCATTGTCTGGATATTGATCTCCCATGACTTTGCCTGGTTATGGTCTGTTATAGGAATACCTAAAGCTCGAGCTCACAGGACTCTTCTAAAGGCCCCCAGACCATTCTAAACACAGTCAGGACTCTTCTAAAGATGCCAAGACCCTTCTAGAACCCTCCAGAACCATTCTAAAGCCCCCCACACCCTTCTAGAGACACCCAGGGCACTTTTAAAGGCCCACAAGCCATTCCAGAGAACTCCAGGACCATCCAAAGGCCACCAGAGCCTTCTCGAGAACCCCAGGACTCTTCAAATTGCACCCAGAGAATTCTAGACAGCCTCAGGACCATTCTAAAGACCCCCTGACATTTCTAGAGACCCCAAGGACTCTGGCATTTACGTTAGGGTTTGCTCTGCGGTTAAGATTAGGGCTAGGGTTGGTTTAGGTTCCAGGGTTAGGGTTAGGGTTGGGCTTGTGTTAGGGTTTTGGGAAGGCTAAGGGTTATGGTTATGTTTAGGGCTGGGTGCTAGAGTTAGTGTTAGGGTTAGGCTTAAGATTAGGATTAAGTTTAGGTTTCGGGTTAGGGTTAGGTATTGGGGCTAGGGGTAGGGTCCCCAGACCCTTCTCGAGCCCACAGGACTCTTCTAAAGGCCCCCCAGACCATTCTAGACACAGCCAGGACCCTGCTAAAGATGCCAAGACCCTTCTAGAGCACTCCAGAACCATTCTAAAGCCCTCCCACACCCTTCTAGAGACACCCAGGACTCCTTGAAAGGCCCACAGGCCATTCCAGAGAACCCCAGGACCATCCAAAGGCCCCACGACCATTCTAGGGCACCCCGGGACTATTCAAACTGCCCCCAGAGCATTCTAGAGACCCTCAGGACCCTTCTAAAGATGCCAAGACCCTGCTAGAGCGCCCCAGAGCCCTTCTAAAGGCCCCCAGACCCTTCTAGAGACACCCAGGTCCATTCTAAAGGGCCCAGGGCCATTCCAGATACTCCCAGCACCATCTAAAGGCCCCCAGAGCCTTTTAGAGAACCCCAGGACTCTTCAAATTGCCCCCAGAGAATTCTAGACAGCCTCAAGACCATTCTAAATAGTTTCTGACCATTATATAGACCCCCAGTACCCTGGCATTTACGTTAGGGTTAGCTTTGTGGTTAAGATTAGGGCTAGGGTTGGTTTAGGTGCTAGGGTTCGGGTTAGGGTTGGGCTTGTGTTAGGGTTTTGGGAAGGCTAAGGGTTATGGTTATGTTTAGGGCTGGGTGTTAGAGTTAGTGTTAGGGTTAGACTTAAGATTAGGATTAAGTTTAGGTTTCGGGTTAAGGTTAGGTATTCAGGCTAGGGTTAGGGTCCCCAGACCATTCTTGAGCCCACAGGACTCTTCTAAAGACCCCCAGACCATTCTAGACACAGCCAGGACCCTGCTAAAGAGTCCAAGACCCTTCTAGAGCCCTCCAGAACCATTCTAAGTCCCCCCTACACCCTTCTAGAGACACCCAGGACCCTTTGAAAGGCCCACAGGCCATTCCAGAGAACCCCAGGACCATCCAAAGACCCCACTACCCTTCTAGAGCACCCCGGGACTCTTAAAACTGCCCCCAGAGCATTCTAGAGACCCTCAGGACCCTTCTAAAGATGCCAAGACCCTGCTAGAGCGCCCCAGAGCCCTTCTAGAGACACCCAGGTCCATTCTAAAGAGACCCTGGCCATTCCAGAGACCCCCAGGACCATCTAAAGGCCTCCAGAGCCTTTCTAGAGAACCCCAGGACTCTTCAAATTGCCCCGAGAGAATTCTAGACAGCCTCAGGACCATTCTAAAGACCACCTGATTTTTCTAGAAACCCCCAGGACCCTGACATTTAAGTTTGGATTAGCTTTCTGGTTAAGATTAGGGCTAGGGTTGGTTTAGGTGCTAGGGTTAGGGTTAGGGTTTGGCTTGTGTTAAGGTTTTCGGAAGGCTAAGTGTTATGGTTATGTTGAGGACTGGGTGTTAGATTTAGGGTTAGGGTTAGGCTTAAAATTAGGGTTAAGTTTAGGTTTCGGGTTAGGGTTAGGTATTCGGGCTAGGATTAGGGTCCCCAGACCCTTCTCGAGCCCACAGGACTCTTCTAAAGGACCCCAGACCATTCTAGACACAGCCAGGACCCTTCTAAATATGCCAAGACCCTTCTAGAGCCCTCCAGAACCATTCTAAAGCCCCCCATACCCTTCTAGAGACACCCAGGTCCATTCTAAAGGGCCCCGGACCATTCCAGAGACCCCCAGGACCATCTAAAGGCCCCCAGAGCCTTCTAGAGAACCCCAGGACTCTTCAAATTGCCCCCAGAGAATTCTAGACAGCCTCAGGACCATTCTAAAGACTCTCTGACCTTTCTAGAGACCCCCAGGACTCTGGCATTTACGTTAGGGTTAGCTTTGTAGTTAAGGTTATGGTTAGGGTTGGTCTAGGTGCTAGGGTTAGGGTTAGGGTTGGGCTTGTGTTAAGGTTTTGGGAAGGCTAAGGGTTATGGTTATGTTTAGGGCTGGGTGTTAGAGTTAGTGTTAGGGTTAGGCTTAAGATTAGGATTAAGTTTAGGTTTCGGGTTAGGGTTAGGTATTGGGGCTAGGGGTAGGGTCCCCAGACCCTTCTCGAGGACACAGGACTCTTCTAAAGGCCCCCAGACCATTCTAGACACAGCCAGGACACTTCTGAAGATGCCAAGACCATTCTAGAGCCCTCCAGAACCATTCTAAAGAACCCACACCCTTCTAGAGACACCCAGGACACTTTGAAAGGTCCACAGGCCATTCCAGAGAACCCCAGGGCCATCCAAATGCCCACAGAGACTTCTAGAGAAACCCAGGACTCTTCAAATTGCCATTCCAGAGAATTCTAGACAGCCTCAGGACCATTCTAAAGACCCCCTGACCTTTCTAGAGACCCCCAGGACCCTGGCATTTACTTTAGGGTTTGCTTTGTGGTTAAGATTAGGGCTGGAGTTGGTTTAGGTGCTAGGGTTAGGGTTCGGGTTGGGCTTGTGTTAGGGTTTTGGGAAGGCTAAGGGTTATGGTTATGTTTACGGCTGGGTGTTAGAGTTAGTGTTAGGGTTAGACTTAAGATTAGGATTAAGTTTAGGTTTCGGGTAAGGGTTAGGTGTTCGTTCTAGGGTTAGGGTCCCCAGACCCTTCTCGAGCCCACAGGACTCTTCTAAAGGCCCCCAGACCATTCTAGACACAACCAAGACCCTTCTAAAGATGCCAACACCCTTCTAGAGCCCTCCAGAACCATTCTAAAGCCCCCCACACCCTTCTAGAGACACCCAGGACCCTTTGAAAGGCCCACAGGCCATTCCAGAGAACCCCACGACCATCTAAAGGCACCCAGAGCCTTCTAGAGAAACCTAGGACTCTTCCAATTGCCTCCAGAGAGTTCTAGACAGCCTCAGGACCATTCTAAAGACTCCCTGACCTTTCTAGAGACCCCCAGGACCCTGGCATTTACGTTAGGGTTATCTTTGTAGTTAAGATTAGGGCTAGGGTTTGTTTAGGTGCTAGGGTTTGGGTTAAGGTTAGGGTTGTGCTATGGTTTTTGTTAGGGTAAGTGTTATGGTTATGTTTAGGTGTTTGTGTTAGATTTAGTGTTAGGGTTAGGCTTAAGATTAGGGTTAAGTTTAGGGTTAGGTTTAGGTTTGGGGTTAGACCATTTTCAAGTCCACCAGATCCTTCTATAGACACCCCCAGGATCCTTCTAAATGCTCTGAGACCCAAGTAGGGACCCCCAGTACCATTCTAAACAGCTCCAGACCCTTCTAGAGACACCCAAGGACCCTTCTCAAGGCCCCCAGACCACTCTGGAGACCCATCAGGACCGTTCTAAATTCGCTCAGACCCTTCTAGAGACACCCAGGACTCTTCTAAAGCCACCCAGACATTTCTAGAGCCCCTCAGAGACCATCTAAATGCCCCCAGACCCTTATAGAGACCCCCATGAACCCTTCCAAAGGCCCCAAGACCCGCCTAGATGCTCCTAGGACACGTCTAGTTATCCCGAGACCCTTCTAGAGACTCCCAGAGGCATTCTAAAGGCCCTGAAACCCTTTAGACATTCCCCAGGACCCCTCTAAAACCACCCAGACATTTCCAGACATCCCAAGCACCATTTTCAAGGCCCTCAGATCCTCCTAGGGAACCCCAGGACCCTTCTAAAGCCCCCCAGCCCTTCTAGATACCCTCAGATACCTTCTAATTGCCCCAAGACACTTCTAGAAGCCCTGAGGGCTCTTCTAAAGCCTTAAGGATATTCCATAGCTCCCCACGGCCATTCTAAAAGACCCCTGACCCCTCTAGAGAGGCCGAGGACCCTTATAAATATGCCGAGGCACTTCTAGATACCCTCAGAACTCTTATGAAAGCCCCAAGACTCTCCGAGATACCAGGAGAGCTCTTCTAAAGGCCTTAAGGACATTCCAGTTTCCCTAGGACCATCTAAAGGCCTCTAGACCCTTCTAGAGAATCCCAGGACTCTTCAAAGTGCTTCCAGAGTATTCTAGAGATCCTCAGGACCCTTCTAAGCCCTCCTGACCCTTCCAGAGACTTACTTCGAGTTACGTTATCTCCGGTGGTGATCAGGTTTGCTAGGTAAGCCCTCCCTTTAGTCAACCCGTATTGTATGGAACTTATTGATACTCTTGTTGACGTCATATCTGAAAGAGTAAAATATTCACTGTAATCTTGAGAAGTTTTTACAAGGATTATTAATACTTAATGGATAAATAAGGTATATGTAGTTAACTTATGTAATTTAAATCAAGCCTAGCCGTTCTACTTACGTAAAAAAACTTTCATTCAACCACCAACCCAGTTACACTTAGTCTCCCACTCACAGCAGAGAACTTTGCTCTCTCCACTGCGCATGCGGCACCCGGGCTGCAGTACCGCTTTACGGTCACCCGGTGGCAGCAGAGAGCCGCATTCATCGATACAGGCTGCAGTACCGCATTTCGGTCACCCGGTGGCAGCAGAGAGCCACATTAATCGATACGGGCTGCAGTACCGCGATTGTGCCACCTGGAGGTAGCAGAGAGACGAGCTGATCGATTCAGGCTGCGCTTCTCTCCATCTAGTTTTCATTCTCTGTCCTTCAAATTCCAACACAGTTTCTCATAGCATTCTGCTTCAGAAACTGTCACCTCTGGCCTAGACAGTCTCACACTCTCCTGGGTGGAAAACTGGTTGGATGGAGGGCCCAGAGAGTGGTAGGAAATGGTGTTAAATCCAGCTGGAGGCCAGTGACAAGTGGTGTTCCCCAAGGATCAGTGTTGGGTCCAGCCCTGTTCAATGTCTTTATCAATGACCTGGATGAAGGCATCGAGTGCTCCCTTAGCAAGTTTGAGGATGACACTAAGCTGGGGAAAAGCATGGATCCTCTGCAGGGTTGAGGTGCTCCAAAGGGATCTGAAGAGGCTGAACCACTGGGCAGAGTCATGGAATCATAGAACAACCAGGTTGCAAGAGACCCACTGGATCATCGAGTCCAACTGTTCCTGTCAAACAGTAAACATTGCCCCTCGGCACCTTGTCCATCTGTGCCTTAAACACCTCAAGGGAAGATGAATCAACTCCCTCCCTGGGCAGCCTCTGACACTGCCCAATGACCCTTTCCATGAAAAAGTTTTCCTAATGTCTAGCCTAAATCTCCCCTGGTGGAGCTTGAGGCCACTCCCTCTCGTCCTGTCCCCAGTGACTTGGGAGAAGGGGCCAGCTCCCTCCTCTCCACAACTTACTTTTAGTTAATTATAGAGAGCAATGAGGTCTCCCCTCAGCTTCCTCTTCTCCAGGATAAACACCCCCAGCTCTCTCAGCTGTTCCTTATAAGGCCTTTTCTCCAGACCCTTTACTAGCTTTGTTGCTCTTCTCTGAACTTTCTGTGCAGATGTGCTGGAGACACCATGAAATATTTTTAGCACCTCGGGCGTTGATACTCTCGTATAAGTCAGAATTCATTAATTGTATTTGCTCAATTCATACTTGCCCTTTTTTTTCCCTAAAAATTAAACAAATCCATGTGTGTTTACACCTCCCCATAAGTTCATGCACTGGTCTTGGGTATGTTGATTTCTATCTGATTTATGTCTGAAATATCTTCCTTCAGTGAATGAAATGCTGTACTTGGTGTTGAGTCTCAGTATGGACCATATGGACTATGTTGTTTGTGGGCAACATCTTCTATTTAAAAAGAAAACCAGGAGGAGTATTTGGTACCGTGTGCTTTGTTTTTCATGTTCTCCTTTACTGTTCAAAGTGAGCAGCGTTACCTCTTCTCATGGTAAAGAAAGATTTTCCCTCCAGTTTAGCATACGCTGCACACTGGAACGCGTTTCTAATGTTCCCCAGTGGTCTTTTGATAAAAGGCAGGGCTGAGAGATCCACTCTGATGCTACCAGCATTCCAGAACTGGTTTCGATTTAACAAATTATGTAAAGGCACCTTATGCTGACCCTATGTGAAATCAAAGTTGAACTAAGGGGATTATTTTCTTGGCCTACGTCTGTGGAGGTGAGCAACTGCGTGTCCTTATCTTCTGAGCTATTTTTTAGACAGTAGAGTAAAATGAGCTCGTGCAGGGAAGGAAGAGGTGGGCTTTGTGATAAATCCAGATGAAATCTGTCTGTAACGGTTCACATCATTTTCATATTTGAACCCTGCTCATTGCTTCACTGGGAGACATGCTTCTTTGGAGAAGCGTATGGTGCTGTAACATTGTCTTTGGTATTTTTGTTGTAATTTTCATTAATTAGTTGTCTTCATTGTTACTTCTGTCTGCATTCATCACCAGGACACATTTTATAGAAAATCGGGTTAAAAAAAGTCCAGTTGTTAAAATTAATTAAGAAAAGCAAAAAGAAGAAGCTGAGGAGGTAAACAAGACAACTGCCATAGTGGTTTAACTCTGCTGTCCTCATTAATAATGTTCTGTTGAATATTTGCATAATTTCAGTTCAGTGTTGCCATTTCTAAAAAAAAAAAAAAAAAGAATAGGGACCTTTCAAATGACCTTTAACAAATTAAAGAAAAAAGTGGTTTTCCCCAGTTGCCGTAACTCCACTCATACCCATAACCCTTTAAGAAAGCAACAGTAGTTCTAACCAATATATTTATGTGAGAAAAGCTATATTGAACAATTAAGAAAGAAACAGGTCCTTCAGAAATACAGTATATTGTCTCACCTGACTATATCTGCAATTATAGTGTTTGAGTCAAAAATAATACTTTTATGTGGTTTTTTTGCTTATGGTAAAAAAAAAAAAAAGGCTTGTGACAATTACAGAGTTGAACCATGGAGATGAGAAGAGACAGAGACAATTATAAGCGCTTTTATCCTTTTTCTTTTACAGTGGTTACCAACAATTGTTATTTTAGTATAAATACAAATGTTTGTTGGGATTCATAGAGGAAGGGACCAGTATAATTTCCGTGCAACTTATTCATTTGATGGAGTTAGTGTTTCTCTGCAAAACTGAGTTTGTGGTCATTAACCGTACCTGACACCTCTCTGCTCTATTTAATGCTGATTGTAATGCTGATTTTTTTTTTCTCAGTACAAAGATTATACAGAAATACAAGCCAGGTCATGATTTCCCCAGGAAGAGGTGTTTGGGGTTTCTTATTTAGGTTATTTTGGCGTTAAGCTTGCTAATGTAAATTAATATAAAGCAAGTTTGTGTTTGTTTTCTTAGGCTTTCTGTAGGGTGTGTAACTGCTGGCTCAGATTGGATCCCAAACAACTTAGTGATTTTTTTTTTTTTTTTTTGAGTTTAGATCCTATTAGGCAGGCCTGATGAACAGTGTTTGGGTACTTTCATGGATGGATACAGCACACAGCAAACAATAATTCTGCAATTCAGTGCAAGAGGATCTCTTTGCCTCTGCTTTTGGCTTACAGTGTCCTTACCTGTTAGAAAGATTTAAGTCTTATTCTTGTCAGTCAGCATCACTTGAGTGATTAAAATCTCAGGAAAGCTTGAAGAGATCATTGCTGTCAGTGCTGTGTTTAGTAAAAAATAAAGCGTTGTTAGTGTTTACCTTGCTTATACAGATGTGCATTGCTTTCCAAGTCTCTCTGTTCATTCTTATTTTGAGGAACGTTGCAGTACCTATGTGACCAGGTAGTTATAGATAAAATAACATCAAATAGATGATTACTAGTAATGCAACTGAAGCATCATTGAAATCAAGTCCATCGGGTTATTCTTTGGTGGTAATGCTACCAAAGAGACCGAAATAACTGTTAACTTGGGAGGAAATTAAATTATTCATGGGCTAGATGAATAACGACTCAAGATATCGTTTTATATTTGCAGTTTTGTTACTCTTTAAAATATGCATTATACATAAAGTGGATGTTATGCAGAGCTCTGACATGATTCAGTTCACAGTTTAAGTATTTGCTTTTTTGTGAGATATTCTCTGTGCGAATATTTCACAGTGATTTTTTGTGATTTTGATATAATTGGAAAGAATGAAATATTTTCTGTCAATTTACTGATGTTATCTCACTCCCCTTTTGTATTTGCAACTGATAAATTCTCTTTTTTTTCCAAAAGAATTTACTGTTCTTTGTTCCAAAGGACCTGTTGGTTTGGTATTTTTTACCACCTACTGCATTTCATCTCATTTCCAAGTAATAGCAAAGCGTTCCAGTTCCTCCACAGCATTCCTGAGAATAGTAAGGGCGACCTCTTGTGTCATAGTAGATTTAGGTAGCTCTCCTCTAAGGCCAGTGCAATTCTTGAAAACACTTCATAGGAGAAATTCAAGGACTCCTTAAGTAACTCCTCTGGTAAGCTTCTAGCTACGTGACAGTTGCTAATTAAGCACATCTTTTTCTTTTTCTATCATTTTATCATGTTTATACATTCTTGTGTCACATCTCATCTTTCCAGTTTTAATAAAAAAATCTTTCAGGCTTCTAGGAAGACGAATCTGGTTGGGATTTTTAGTGAGGAAAATTGTTAAATAAATATACCATATTTATTTATGGATTTTATATGGATTATATATGGATTATTTATGGATTTATGGATTATATATGGATTTTACCCAAGTAATTTTATATTTAGCTCTAGAACTATGAATCTTTCCTTAAAACCATACATTTAAGTCTTTTCTAAAATTGAGGTAGTTCAGAGGGTTGTACTGTTGCTCAACTTAGGTTTTACCCATTCCTTTGTAGTTTCAGAGAGCCTCACGTGTGACATGGGCATGTTTTAAGTACTGATTTGTAGGATTCTGATTCACGTGTTCACCATACATCGGGTCCTTGTATGAGTTGTTTTCTAGGTACCTGAAGTTGTGTTCTCTCTAGTAGTTCTAGACTTAACCTGTTAGGATTATTAAAAAAGGGATAGGGAAAGTCAACTAGAAGTGCAGCAGCGATAGCTCAGCATGCAAAACAACCCTGAAGCTTAATGTTTCACCAAATGGAGTTTTAATTGTTCTCTTGTTGAAAAAGGAAGAAGGGAAGAAGAAAGGAAGGCCTTTCTCAGTCTAAGAAAATTGAAAGCCATGTGTCGTATTTGCTTGGAAGTCCAAGTCAGCTTCTTGTGGGGAAAAGGGAACTCGGTAAGGCACTAGAGTGATGCATCAGTGTAGGGGAAATGTCTAAAGTCATGTTCCAGAGAGCACGTGGTTGGTAAAAGAGGAGGAAATGAGGAGATACAATGTAGGGTTTTCATCTGAGAAAGGAGGCAAAGCAATCTTGGCTTCCAGACTATCTTCTCAGCCTATAAAACTGAGAAGTAAAAATGGAAATAGTCACTGAAATCCAACGCTCTGTCCTACTGACTGCCCTGGTTGCTGGCGTTTAACTTAAACTGGTATGGACAGAGAGAATGTTTCTTGGCTTTTATGACCTTTTGCAGAGTTGTTTTTCCACAGAAAGAATAAAATCTTGGAAGAATCTGTAATGAATATTTACTTCCTTAGGCACACGATTCCCCTCTACTGTATTTGCAGGTGTTGTATTTCCTCTCCTGCAGTTCTAGCTTCATTTTATATTTATTACTTAGCTTACCTGCTGCAAATATTTCTCAGAAATTCTTGGAAAATAGAGTTTATATTGTGAAACTGTCTCTTTCTTCTCTCTGCACTGAAACAATGTGCCTGTTCGCAAAGCATGAAATGTATTGAGTGTATTTCTGAGGATTCGATCACAAATTTTATGTTACATCAGTATTTCAGCCACTGGATGATTAGAAGCCCTTCTGCCAATTGATTTTAACAGCAGAAAGGAGTCTGCTCAGATCTGGAGAAATCACTCTTTGTAGTGATGAACTTGTACCTCGTTTGGTCATGCAAACATGTAAACTTGTGGATGGAGTAAAATATGCTCCTCAGCAACAAGAATCATTATACTGTATGAAACAAAGGGAACTGAATTAAGAGAAGAACAACATACATGTATTTGGAGGAGAGCGTCGACATTTTTAGTAGATTTTATTCGTCTGTGTGTTTGTTATTACACTTAGTCTGGTGCAATACCTAACTGAGCCAATGAGATCCTTCAATATTAGAACCAGCAGGGTGGTACCTTATCTGCTGGCACAAACAACTAGTTGACAATATATTATTATTATTATTATTATTTACTAGTAATCTTACTCCTTGGCTACAGTATGCAGCATAATGCCTTGTTGACTTGGACTTTGGCAAGTTTGGGAATGGCCTCAAGCTCCACCAGGGGAGGTTCAGGCTGGACATTAGGAAAAAATTTTTCACAGAAAGGGTTATTGGGCACTGGGAGAGGTTGCCCAGGGAGGTGGTTGAGTTGCCTTCCCTGGAGGGGTTTAAGGGGACGGGTTGAGGAGGTGCTGAGGGACATGGTTTAGTGTTTGATAGGAATGGTTGGACTCAATGATCCGATGGGTCTCTTCCAACCTGGTTGTTCTATGATTCTGTGATAGGGTAGCTGCCTGTCTGTCATATGCTGGCACTGGCCACTTGACACAGAAGCTGGGTGTTGATCACACAATGGATTAATGTCCAGGTGTTTGTTGGGTGTGTATGTGTGGTTCTCAACTCCCCTAAAGAGGCCGGTTGAGTACCATGCACACTGTGTTCCAGAATACTAACCTCTTTTTCCATACTGAAAAAGGCAGCCAAATATATTGTATAAATAAATGAAGACAGTTGCTTCCTGGAGTTACTCTGTCTGGTAATGGTTGCTTAGATGGAAAGCTGAATAATAATGAAGGAAATTTATTCAAAAGACTTTGCGATAGTAAATGTCTGTGAGCAAAATTCTGACAGTAGACACTGGCATCTAGACCGATGGGTCTCTTCCCACCTGCTTGTTCTATGAGTCTATGATTCTATGAATGGAAGAGCCTGAGGGACTGCCCTGGGCTGGTGAGAGCTCTCCTATGGCTCCAGGGAAGAAGAAGAAGGTGGCCAAGGAGCTCTTAGGACTCTTCCCGACAGGCACAGAGTCTCCTGGGGGGGAAACTGGTTGGCTGGAGGGTCCAGAGAGTGGTGGGAAATGGAGTGAACTCCAGCTGGAGTGTCCCCAGGTGGTGTCCCCAGGGCTCAGCGCTGGGTCCAGCCCTGGTCAATGTCTTCATCAATGAGCTGGATGAAGGCATCGAGGGCTCCCCGAGCGAGTTTTGGGGGTGACACTCAGCTGGGGGGGGGAGTGTGGAGCTGCTGGAGGCTCCAAAGGGATCTGGATCCATGGACTGAGACCAATGGGATGAGGGTTACTGAGGCCAAAGGGCAGATGCTGCACTTGGGGCACAACAAGCAGCTCCAGCCTAGGGAGGAGGAAAGTGGCTGGAGGAGGAGCAGGACTTGGAGGGGTTGGTTGAAGAGGAGCCAGCAGTGTGCCCAGGTGGCCAAGAAGGGCCAAGGGCTTCTTGTGTTGGAGCAGAGAGGGCGTGAGCAGCAGGTCCAGGGAGGTTCTTGCCCCTCTGGGTTCAGCCCTGGGGAGATCAAACCCCCCTCTCTGCTCCCTCCCTCCAATAAGCCTCCAATCAGCCTCTCAGGCCCCCGGCGGGGGCTGCCCGCGGCATTCGCCTGCTCCTCGACGCCCTTTCAGGCAGCGCCCGTGCGAAGGGGTCTCCCAGCCAGGGCCCCGCGCGCTGCATGCTGGGAGTTGTAGTCCACGCGCGGCCACCGCCCCACACACGCGCGCGGACTACAACTCCCAGCATGCAGCGCGGGTCGAGAAGACTCTGGTCGGGGGTCTGTGGCACATGGACGAGCAGCAGGTGCGGTGGATGCCCTTATCCAGCCTGGAGGCTCCTGTCCCCTTCCCAGACTGGATGGAAGGGACCAAGGACCTGGATGGGAAGGGAATGGCCGAAGCCGACAGCGCAGGAGAGAGGGACGTGAAGGAAGATCAGAAGGTAACCTGTGATTCTATGATGATCCTAAAAGCCTGTGGTGATAGGAATGGTTGGACTCGATGAGCCGATGGGTCTCTTCCAACCTGGTTCTTATTCTATGATTCTATATGATCGATTGGTTGGACTCAACGAGGCAGTGAGTCTCTTCCAACCTGGTTCTTCATTCTCTGATGATTCTCTGATGTTCCCTTGGGCAGGTGCTGAACCCCAGGCAGAAGCTGGAGGAGCTGATGCTGGAGGAGTCGCTGATGGAGGAGTCGGTGCTGGAGCTGGAGGAGCCTCTGCTGGAGAAGCCGCTGCAGGAGTCCCGTCCCCCATGCGGGGCCCTCCTGTCACCCCTGAAGAAGCTGAAGATCAACCTCTTCAGGGTCCGCAAATGCACCGTCTGCGGCTTCACCACCGACAACCTCCTCTGGTTCTACCAGCACATCAAGCAGCACAAGCCCTACCAGTGCTACGAGTGCGGCCTCTGGGCCACCTCCCAGTTCGCCCTCTCCAGCCACCTCTTCATGGTCCACAAGCTGAAGGAGCCGAAGACGCTGGCCCGTCTGCAGAAGCCAAATCAGGGTTAAAAAGCCATAGGGGGATTTTTTTTTTTTTTTTTTTTTGGCAATCAGGAGCTCACAACCAAAGTCCCAAAGCACTGGGGGCTCCGTCTTTATCACAAATGATGTTGTTCGAGGTTTTTATAGCACTTTCGTTGTGTTGTTTGTTAATTATGTAGAGTGAGGGCAGCAGCGTCACTGATCAACCCAGTAGGCGCTGCTGCCCCTTTGGGAGAGAAGTTCTCCACGAGACTTTTCTTTGTTTGTTTTTGGTGTTTTATACCTGTTCCCTAAACCAACCCAAAGCCAGATGTTTTGTACTTTTTTCTACAAGCTGGTTGTTTACATTTCTCAGGAGGTTGAATGTTTCTCGGTAGTGATTGTTTGGCTTCGTCCCCAACCATCCGGGTTCCCCCTTCACCACTGTATTAAACCCATCTTCAGTTTTAAATAAACGTTGGGCATTTGGCCCCTAAAGATCAGTGTTTTTTCTCTTCTTTATTGCAGTTTTATAATTTTTTTTGCCTAATTTTCAGCCAGGGGGGATTTGGGGAGCGAGAGAAGCAGGAGGGAAGGGGAGTGGGAGTTGAGGGGGATTTGGGGGCAAAGAGGGAGGGTTTGGGGGTTCAGAAGAGGGTTTGGGGGGTCAGAGGTGGCTTTGGGGTGTATGAGGAGTGATTTGAGGGGGTTTTGGGGGAAAAAATGGGATTTTTTGGGGAAAAAAATGGGATTTGGGGAGCGAGAGAAGATGGAGGGAAGGGGAGTGGGAGTTGAGGGGGTTTGGGGGCAAAGAGGGGGGATTTGGGGGTTCAGAGGAGGGTTTAGGGGGTCAGAGGTGGCTTTGGGGTGTATGAGGAGTGATTTGAGAGGGGTTTGGGGTGAAAAAAGGGGGATTTGGGGGAAAAAATGGGGGGTTTGGGGAGCGAGAGAAGCAGAAGGGAAGGGGAATGGGAGTTGAAGGGGTCCCCAAAAGTCATAAAGGCCACCCCTTGCACCCCGAAATCCAACCCTGGGAGCTCCAGAAATCAGACCCAGGGACCCCAAAATCAACTCTTGAGACCCCAAAATCACCTTCAGGCCCTGAAGAATCAGCCCCGAGACCCTAAAAATGACCCCCGAGACCCCAAAAGGGACCCTCAGGCCCCAAAATCAACCCCTGAGACCCCAAAATGGCCCCTGGGACCCCCAAGAAATCAGCCCATAGCTCCCCCCAAACTCCAAATCCCCCCTAAACAGCCCCCAGAGCCCTCCCAGCCCCCCCAATCCCCCTTAAATAGACCCTAAAGCCCCTCCAAGCCCCCCAAATCCCCCGAGCCCCCCCCAAACCCCTCCAAGTCCCCCAAATCCCCCTCTTCAGCCCCTCAAGCCACCCCCAAATCTCCCCAGAGCCCCCTAAAAGCCTCCCAGCTCCTCCAGATCCCCCTCTTCAGCCCCTCAAATCCCCCCAAATCCCCCCCTAAATAGACCGTAAAGCCCTCCCAGGCCACCAAATCCTCCTTAAACAGCCCCCAGACCCCTCCCAGTCCCCCAAATCCCCCTCAAATCCCCCCTAATAACCCCCAAATCCCTCCCAGCCCCCCAAATCAACCCAGAGCCCCCCAAATCCCCCTCTTCAGCCCCTCAAATCCCCCAAGAGTCCCCCAAACCCCCCCCCCCCTAAAACCCTCCAAATCCCCCTAAATAGACCCTCAAGTCGGACCTCTGCCTCAGCGATCCAGCCTCATCGGATCCCTTCTGGGCCTGAGGCTGCCGGTTTGTTAAGCAGAACTCATTGAGAAACCTTCTTGGAACCTGAAGGACAGAGAAGGAAAATTAGGCAGAGGGAAGTGTAGCCTGAATGGAAGCTAAGAAGCCCTTTCCTTCCCCTCTTTTCCCCATCTCTTTGCTCGTTCTCTCTTTCCGTCATAAGTGGCTTTTACGGCTGTAATTAATAAAGCGAACGTTTCAATTGAAATTTGACTCCCTTGACTCTCTCTGAATTATACTTGTGCTCTGAAATCGGAAATGAAATGAACCATCAAGCGTCCACTTACGAGTGGACCGGGACACGTCCTCACCCCATCCCACCCCCCAGCCTACAGGGTCCCGACCGGAGAAGACTAAGACGCTAGTGAGGTAGATCACATTGTTTATTAGAACGAGTGTAAACATTCAACTGGTTAACATCAGCACCATTCCTGCCGCGTGCCCGTGGCATCGCTCGAGCCTCGGGTCACGAGGAAGAGGGCGAAGCCACCCTGGAACATGAGCTGCATCTCCGGCGTCAGAGATCTCTCGCCGCTTCGTCTGATGATGAAGCGGAGGAAGACGATGACGGGACCCCGCTGGGGAGCTGCGTCATCCAGCTCATCAACAAGAAGGGGCACGGAGCGAGTGGCTCCGGAAAGGAAATGATCCAGGCTTTTTCCCTGGTGTGGGGACAGGTCGTCTTTGTCCGTCCGTGGGAGCCGAAGCAGCTTGGTGACGGATGCGCCTCGATGGGAAGCGTCTCTCATGGCCGTCTGCGTGGCAGAAAGGATGGACGGATGGACACACAGGGAGATCGAGCTGGGGTGGGGTGGAGAATGGGCAGCAGAGCAGCGAGGCAAAAAAAAAAAAATGACAATCCTTTTCTTAACAAAGTCCTTAACGAAGCCACAACCCGGACGGGTCTTGACGTCTGGCGAACACGCAAACGCCATCTTAAACTTACAACTTTAGAATGTCTTTCTCTTGGAAAACTAATCCCGTAGGCGAAACGTTCAGGAACCGGTTTGGACAAAAACTCTTCGGTACTCGGTGCCCCCCGATGGCCCGTCGCCGGCCACGGTCACACCTGGCAGGCAGGTGGCTGTCGGTGTCCCCGCGGCCCTTGCCTCCCCTGCGGGCACAACCGAGGACGTAATTCAGCACGGAAAACACGTCTAAACATGGCTGTCGCGTAGAAAATGAGTACGGCGCAAATGATCAGAATGACTTCCAATACGGTCATCGTCGTGTCGGATCCCCTGCCTATCGCCGGCGAGAGGAAACGTCCTCCGGTGCCTCCTTCCGTAGAGCGAGTTCGAGTCTTTCTGACGCACTCCTGGGTGGGATCTCTATACTTCTCGAGGGTTTCTTCCTATACCTAGATCCGAGAGAGAAAGGGAAAAAAATAAAACGGTCGTACGCCTCCTCCCGTTACTCCTCGCCCTACTCCCACCCCATTGCTACCCACCCTGCCATTTAAAGGATCCCGAGAGTCAAAGATTCAGACGTCGCCAAGTCAGCTCTAAACTAACATCCGTAACGTCTTACGAGAAGACTAGCATCTTAGGGAAAAGTTTACAAAAACCATGAAAGGGGTGATGGACAAAGCCAGAACTTTGCCCATTACCACGAGTCCCCAGCGGTCACTGCTCTCCTGGAGGGGCGGGAAATAAAAATCACAGTTGGCATCTTCAGCTTCGGGAAGTTTCGCCAGGGACGGGGGTGGGGCAACGCGGTTACTCTCAGTCTGTGGGAGTCAAAGCAGAGTTCTGAGAGGCAGCTGCTCAGGAACAGTCTCTCGCGGTTCTGGTCAAAACGGCCGCCGGGGCGGGGGTGGCCGAGGACATGGACGCACACAGAAAGAGGGAGATAGGAGGGGGGGGTGCGGAAGAAGACGCCATCCGACACTGAACCAAAAAAAAAACCTCCGTCCAAACGAAACAGAGACCCGAACGAGTACCGAGCCGCAAACCCCATTTTCAAACGCGAGAAGGTCTTTCCTGAGAAACATATTGGCTCGAAACAAAAAACGTCTTAGCCGACGCTTTGAAAACACTTCAACGTCTTGGTAAACCACCATTTTAAAGCCGGTTGAGCGAGAGAGAACGTCATTCCCACCTCTGGCACGCTCCCCAGACCGATGGCCCCACGTCTCCCCCCGACACCTCGGTCTTGGGCAAATCCACCTCCCGCCACTTGCCGAGCCTGGCTCGCTCCTCGAACTCCCGCGCCTGATCCAGACGACTGATGCTCCTCTCTGGCGGGGAAGCATACGTCACATCCATGTGGTCGTCGTCCTCGGGTGGCACACGTGGTGCGACCCTCTGTGTCACCGCGTGCGTCGCCGAGGTGAGTTGCCCCGTGCCAGACCCCTCCGCCTTCTGCAACTCAGCGAGCCCCAGTCGCTCCAAGAACACCCGCACCTCCGCTTCCCACTCGGCGGATGTTGCCGGCACGGGAGGGGGTCGGCTGGGTGAGTACGGCGGCCGGGTCAATCCTGGCTGCACCGCCACCGCCCGCCCCGTCTCCTGCGCATGGGGCGGCTGGGCAACCGGCGATGGCAAATTCATGTACGTGGGCTCCTCCGCATTCCCGTGCGACCCAAAGGACGGCAAATTCATGTACGTGGGCTCCTTGGTGCCACCCGGGGAACCCCAAAACGGCAAACTGACGTATGTTGGTGGCTCGACTGCCCTCGACGGCCCCGCGACGGACCCCTCCACCTTGCGTGCCTTGTCCGCCATCGCCAGCGCCTCCTTCTCCCAATCGGGGCTCGTCGCCACCACGAGACCGTACGTCGGATTGAAGTCCTCGGTGGGCCTCGGCGACGCCGTGTCCGATGAGGAGGCGCGCAGTGACCCGACGGCCCTCGACGGCCCTCCGGCCATCCCCGCCGCCTCCTGACCTGGTCCGACTGCCCCTGGCTTCATGGCCCTGGACGGCCCCTTGTCCGTCGGCAATGGGAGAGGCGGTCTTACAATGCACTTTCCCTTGGGTTTCGCCCCCAAAGCCTCCCAGTCTGCGGCGACCCTCGGCGGTGCCACGGCCACTACGTGCTGCGGCGGCTTGTCGGTCCCGGACCCCTTCAGGATCGACCTCAAACCCTGCCGCGAATGGGCGTCGCCCGACGGCCCGACGACCGCCAGTGGCACGTCGCCCAAGCCTCCGGCCCTCGCTGGCCCCGCGTCTGCCCACGGCTCATTCCATGGCCTGCCATCCGTTCCCACGGAAGGAGGCGAACCCTCCTCTGCCCACCGCACGTGCCGCGACCCAGGATCCCGAGTCTGCGCCGAGTCTGCCCCCGGCACCACCCGCGAAACCACAGCCGTGCGCTGCCCTATGTCTGCGCCTGGCTCGTACCATGACTCGCCGTCCTTCAACACCTCTACCCACCCAAAACGCCGCCGATCCCGTCCACGGAACGACGCGCCATCCGCCGCCGATGCGTGCCGCAACCTGGTTACCTCGGCCTGCCGCTCGTCCTTCTCCGGACCCTCGTCCGCCCACCGCACGCGACGCGACCCACAATCTCGAGGTGACCCCTCCCGAGATGCCGTGGCCTCGGGTGGCCCCTTGTCTCTCCGGTACACTCGCCGTGAGCGACTGTGCCTGGACGGCCACGTGTCCGACCCCGACGTCTCCCCCAAAATGGTGGCCTTTACCGGCCCCGAGTCTGCGCCCGGCGCCTCCTGCCGCTTCGAATCTGCGAATGGCCATGTTTCTCGCCACCACCACACCTTCTGCGATCGGGTGGCAGCCGATGCCTCTGTTTCCGCCGCGGCTGAGTCGCGGCGGCGACGGAAAAAGCGAATGACATAGACGAGGAAGGTAACGATGCAGAAACTCACCACGATCACAATGCTCATGAGGAAAACAGCACCGAGCGTCGTCATTTCCCCCCAGAGCACGGGCACTCCCATCCCTCCCAGCCATGTGGTCCCTGCTCTTCCACAGGGGCCGATGGAGCAGCCAGTAAACATGTCCTCGGGTCGTCCCCCCCCCCGGGAGGGAGCAGAAGGGCTACTGCGCATGTGCGGGTGGGGTCTGGAATGTATCAGAAGTTTCTCCAAGTTGCTTAGCTAGGGGCGAATGTAGCAAAAAAATTGCTCCACTCCCAGTCCTCCTCCTCCCCTCCTCCTCCCTCTAATTGGGCCCCTTTGCCTCCTCCCTCCCCCCTCCTCCCTCCCCCCACCTCCCCACCTCCTCCCGGTCACAGGGTTTTCTTAAAGGAGCCATGAGGTAAAAATTTTCTCACCCTGAATCCTCATTCATGCCACTCCTGCCTGCCATTTTCTCACCCTGACTCCTCTTTCCCCCACCCCGCCTCCACTCCCGGTCACCATTTGCTTACACCCACTCCTCTTTCTCCCCCCTCCCCTCCCATCTGCCATTTTCTTACCCCCACTCCTCTTTCCACCACCCCCGTCCTCCCCATCCCCAAAGGTAAAGATGAAGACACATCCCACGGCAACTTATTCTTCTTATTTGAATGACCGTAAACAGCGAGAGGTAATGGGAGGAGAAAAACTATAATCGATAAGCGGCGAGATTGCTAATTGCCAGCGGCCCCGAGCTGGCAGGGCGCATCTAGAGTCCCTCCGGCGTCCCGGTTCCGCAAGCACCAGTGGAATTTGAACGGCATGGAAGGCGCGTCCCTCGCCTGGGAGCTGGCGCACGCCCTGCTGCTGCTCAGCCTCTTCCCCGCAGGTGGGAACCGCGGGGACCGGCCGGGAAGGGGCAGGCGAGGGAGGGAGCCGGGCTGCGGGCAAAACTTCTCCGGGGACACCTGGCATCGCCCCGCCACGGCTTCGCGGGACGCCCCGCCGGGGACGAGGACGGGGGGAGAAAAAAAAAAAAAAAAAAAAAAAAAAAAAAAAAAAAAAAGAAGTCCTTTGTTTGCCGTGCGCGGTTATCCGGGGCTGGGAGAGAGACCGGCAGGGAGCCTCCCTCCCCGTCTCCCCGCTCCGGGCTGTTTTGACAAGAAACTGTGCGATAACCAGTACAAAATGTGCCGGCGGTGAAGCGCTCGTTGAACAATAGGCAGGGAACCGGCCGCCGCCGTCAGGTGTCCGGCGCTCCCGAGCAGAGGTGAAGCCTCCCCGGGGGGCGACGCTCGGCTGGGTCCCCCGTTGTCCCTCCCTCATCGGCTCAGTGTCCCCCCACGTCGAGTCGGTGTCCCCTCCGTCGGGTCTTTGTCTCTCCAACTCGTGGGGTCGGTGTCCCCCCCCCCCCCCCCCCCATAGCGTCGGTGTCCCCCCCGTCAGGTTGGTGGTCCCCCTCACCGTCGTGTCAATGTCCCCCCGCGTCGGGTCGTTGTCCCGCGACTGGAGGGACATTTCCCCCACATTGTATCTGTTTTCAGCGACCACACTGTGAATGTAATAGCTTTGCTGCAGGAATGATTACTGCCAAAGTTGCACTTAAAAATTCTTGCATCCATATGTAAGTGGACAGTTCCACTTACAAGATTTGCCATACCTTCACTTATCATGTATTTAATCTGTTATTATAGTATTATTTTTCTCCTGATTTTTTAATCCCTGGAAAGTATAGCTAGCTAGAGGGGAAAAAGAAATTCCCTCTGTCGGAACTGGTGCTACACTCAAAGGTGTAAGAAAACTTTTTGAGTTCTTAATCACAAACAAAGGGGAATGAAGCAACACAATAATGTACTTCTCTGCTGATTATATCTGTACTCCACTCTGAGTAGCCATTTGGGAGATGCCTTTTGCAAAACTAAATAACATACCGAAATGCATGATTGTACTTCTTACTATGTAAAAATCTTCAATGCAATAATCAAATCCAGTATTGCAGCTTTTATCTTCCTTGCCAGGCATTTTATGACTTGATTTTACTTGGTAGTGTTCTTGTAGGTATGATTTTCACAATTAAATCTTTCTTTAGTCCATTCTAGGCAGATGATATTTGAGCTTGATATTAGATTTATAAGTGGGTTTCTTTTTTATTCTGTTGAAGAGAGTTTTGCCTGGAAGGACAAGAGGCTATTGATATATTTCATTATTCTTGCATCACGTACACTCGTTGCTGTTCTTGTTTACTGGCAGAAAGAGATAGACAGGGAGATATATTAAATATTGCTAAGAAACAAGAAATAAAGTTATGCAAGTCTGAGTGGCAGTTCCAAAAATAAATTTTGCACCAGTGGCGTAAGAAAACAATATATAAGCCCTAATGTAAGAAGTCTGTGGTTGCTCAAGAGATTCTGTACTAGTAAATGATTTCAGTATTATTATTATTTCATGTGCAAAGTTTCTTTCATGCCAAAAGCTTTCTTTGTCAGGATATATTAATAGGGAAAGCCACGGATGACTTGGAGTTGATGAGCCAAAGTCTTAAAATCTTTGTATTGTCCACCTCAATTTGAACAACTTCTATAGCATGGATGGTGGAGGGGGACAGAGAATCAAATCCAAGGTCTCCTAGGTCAGACCTGATTGAAATTTTATTGCGGGCAATCAGGAGAAATTGATGAACACAATATGTGAAGGTAAACAGGAGAGACAGAGCAAATGAGATCTTTCTCTGGATTATTTATAACTGCTGAAATGCCTCAGTAGGCTCCAAGTCTGTCATAGCCTCCTGTTTCTTGTAGCTTTGGAAATTTTTGGGAAATCACATGGAGGAAAAAAAGTAATTCTTGAAAGATTTTTTTAATTCTCGCTGAAGTAAAGGAATCATTTCTCCATTTCTGACAAATTCTTCAAAATTAAAAGTTAAGGTTCTATTTTAATGATGCCTCGACACAGGCTCTACTAACCTAAACCTCTTTAAATGGGTCATTTTTGAGCCTTAGTTGCACAATGATGATAATGGTTTCCTACCTTCTTTCCTGAAACAAATTCCTGCATAGATAATGTTTCCATTATTTGGAAAATGGAGATGATTTCGAAGAGTCTTATTCTAATATATGTAATATGAAATTAAAATATTGATACATCCTGTGCTGATTTGGAGTGTTGCTTTTACCATTCGTGAATTTCTGTATTTTTTTTATTTTTTACAAAATGGGAGATGGTCTTTAAATTACAGGGGGTTTTTTCTTATTAAACAGAATACGTACCGAATCCTACAAAGAACAAGGCTTATTCTTCTTATTGTTATTATTACTGTGCAAAGGCACGTAAAGATAATACTGTTCTGAAAAAAAAATATATATATATAAAGAAAATAGTTAATGGTTACTGAAAATAGGACTGTACAATGCGTGTTCCTAAATGTAATGGAGGCTGGCCTATTTTCAGTGATCAGGTTTTATTTGGTTTGGCTTTTTTTTTTATTTCATTTGCAGCAGACCTAGAGTGAGAAGGAATAAAAGGACTTGGGAAGATGAGGAGGAGAAAGAAATAAAGTAGAGGAGAGGGGAGGGGAAAATAACATTTTGCCTCTTGCTGAGCTAAAGTCAATATGTAGTTGTGTTTTGCATTTGTGGCATCAAGAGACTTACTGGTGAGAAGTGTAAGGTGGTACCATTTGTGAGACTTCCGTGGTAACTTTCACAATTTTCTGTAGTGGAGAGCACTCATTTGATTATGTAGTGCTGTGAATGCTGACTATCTGCTTCTCTTGAGCTAGAATGAGGGCCTGAACAGATTGTGTCAGCAAAACAAGCAGCGGGTTTGTATTTAGAGCTAAAAATTAAGCATAGCCTTTCAAGAATGTTTAAAGTATCTTCTTTTATATTCCTAGTTGTAAAAAGTAACACAACTTAAGCATCCAAAGCTGTTTCCTTCTAGGTGGAACAGATTTATACTTAAAAAAAAATGAAAAGAAGAAAATTCTTTATAAGAAATATTGCAGCTGACTATTATGAACACTTGTTTTTAAAAAAGGTGGTTATGCTTAACGCTTTGAATAAAGCCATAATTGCTAGAGAACAAAATATCCTGAAATTTATTTCCATTAACAAGAAATGATCTTAAAGAAAAATTGATTCTCTTTTTCTGTGCATATAAGTCTCAATTGTTTCTGCATAATGAGGCTCGAGATATTTTTGGCTAATTTGAAGGATGCCTTTTCAGAATGTATTCTCGTCATAAATGTTCTGGCTACATATTTTCTAGGTTCTCCAAATATTAATAGTTAGGAGACAGATAAGAGGTAGCATTTTCTAAAGAACGGGAAGTACAGCAATTGTTTTTAGCAGTTGTGATTTTTTTATCTGAAGTTTCAGTGATGCAATTTATGCAACTTTCTGGTTTGCCGTCTACTAAAAAAAAAGGAAAAAAAATAGTCTGTTCTAGTAATATACCAATAAACACTTTAATTTGACTTGGGTTTGATTTTTTTTGGGGGGGAAGTTGAATATTTTAGTTTTGGTTTCTGTTCGTGGGTGTAAAACCTGTCATCGTGACTTGTGTTCAATTCCTCAGTTCAGTTACTTTAAAAATACCCTTCTAGCCTTAATTAATTTCTTGCCATTTCTGTTTTGTAAAATTTAGATTTTATATTGCAGTCTGAATAACATGCTGACTGTTGTTCACTTGCTAGACAGCACTGAGCAGAGAGGTGAAAACTGAGAAAATGGTATCCTATCTGTTGGTCACAAGATCAAATTACAAATGGCATTATTGTTTCTTTTCCCAAAGGCACTGAGGCGTGAATTGAAGGATAAAGAGCAAACCATTCTCAACGCTGTGGACCAGGCACGAGTTTCCCTTGCTGACCAACCAATTGAGGGGCCTGAGGAACCAAGAAGGAGCCTGCATTCAAAAACAGGTCAGAAAATATTCTCTTCTGGGAATGGGAAAAAGAAAAGAATAAGGCCTTACATGTCTCTAGTATGTATTTTATATCCCTATGACTTGGTTAGACTTCAGAATTTTCCAAAGCACATCCTGATTGCTTCGTATTGCTTATCGCATGGGTAATATCTGCCCTGCCAAGGAGCTTCTCCTCCTCATCTGATCTTGGTGTTGCTTCTGCTCTTTCTCCTTTTTGTTCCCTCCTTTTTCTCCCTTTGTGGTGTTTCCTGCTGTGTCTTAAATACACTTTCCCTGAGGTAGCAGCAGCATAGCTGAGCGCCTCAGCTGTGCCCTATGATAGATGATCTGCTGTTGACTGTCCCCAGCATCAGGTGGCCTTCGTCTCTCCTCACAGAGGCCCCTGTGCAGCCCTGGCTTGCCAGCAGTGAGTACCTGCAGCCTGCACAGAGTGGGTTTGCACTTTCTGTAGCTTTATAGATTTCTAGGCCAAAATAAGTTTTTGAATCATCTGCTTTGATCTCTTATAAGCTGTTAAATTTCACCTAGGACTGAGTCTAGTAATTTTTTTCTGACAAGGAATGCCATCGATCTCCAAAAGGCTGCAGCTTTAGATTTGAAGACATCCAGACACACAATTTGTCTTCTGATTTACCATTTTTGGTGAAGGCTGTGGGTGCAGGTTTGTTTGCTTTGAAAATGTCTTTCCATTATTTTCTGTCAGCTCTCAATGTCGGGTATTCTCTGCACTAGATGAAAGTTAACCCATTAACTTCAGTGATATACACAAAGTGTATATCGCTTTGTGTGACAAAAGAGAAAGGAGTGTGGTTTTGGATTGTTAGCTGACAGCCTGTCTTAAAAAAAATATTGATAGTATGCCTTTACATAACCCATTACTGTCTATAATGTCCTTGTTAATTTCAAATATATCATAAGAATTTAAGATTGACTTCTAAGCAAGCCTTGGATTCTTCTTTCCCCTGCTGACCCTAAACTTTCTGTATTGGCCTTCTACTCTACCATGTAGGAACCGTTACATTCACACGCAGTTCTTTGGCCTCCAAGAAGCTTCCTTCTACGTAATTTTGTCTCCCATCTGTCTTTTCCTCCGATTTTGTTTTGCCTTGTTTCCACAGGGAGGCCTCATGGTAAAAAAAGAAAACTTCTCTTTCTTCTTGCCTTTAAGCAGCTTCAGCATCAGAGTGAAGCTGATTGATAAACCAGCAGACCAACTACTGAATTGTATAGATGGATAGGATAAGAAAATTGGAAGTGCTTCTATTTATAGGTTGTCAGTTGCCCGTGGTATAGGAGAAAACTTAGATCTAAAGATGTTAATTATAATTCTCTATGGTATAGTTGCAGTTGGCTTGTTAGATCTCTCTGCTGTTAGTAAGGTTACAGGCCATGGGAAACACAGAGGCAAGTAGAAATAATGTCTTCTGTCCCCAGGGTTCTAGGAAGTGATGATACGCTTTGCTGAAATTCTGTCCTTAAAATTCTACTGATGCAGTGAGGGAGTGGAGATGATTATTTTTAGGACATAACATAACCTAACACCTTGGCAGATTACCATAGACCACTACACTCATTCCCACCGCGATAGTGAATGTTTCCAGGAATCTGCAGTATTGTTGAGGTACTTTGGTGCCTTTTAGTTTTCTTCTGGCAATCAGGTTCCATGCTTTGAAAGCTGTTATTTGGTGGCAAAGGTTGTTGTGATGAGCATATAATTTAAAATTAAGTATTTACCGTATGTTATCTCCTCTTCACTGAAAGTTTGGAAAGCCCCATAAATCATGTCTCTTCTTTGAGAGAAATATATTAATAGGTATCAGTGAAGTACATAGATATACTTTATTTAAACTCGTAGACACGCAACATATTCGCTTGTTTCAGGCATAAATCGATGTCAAACTTCTTTGCTTCCTACCACTGTCGCATTCAGATAAATTTTCTGCGGTAGTTTTTCTTCTTAGCATGGAGATCTAACTAGAAAATATATAGCCGACAGGATTTCTATTCCCAGCTCCTTGTGCCTGTCCACTAACTATCACACACCCCTGGAACAGTATTTTGTTCTCTGCTGTGCAGCTGGGCTGAGTATGAAGCCTTGAGTGTGAAAATTAGAAATTGTGCACTGGAGGTCAGTGCTTAGAAACTACTTACACTATTTTGAACAGTACTGCCTGTTTTAGTTGGAGTTTGTTTACTGGTGACTTTTGAGAATTCCTTCTCAAGATGAGAGAAATGTGTCGTTACCCATGAAAGGATCTCAAACTAAGCATCTCTGCTTTTCAAGTAGATGTCTTGGTGGCGCTGCAAGTTTAGTCCACCTGGGTAAAGCCTTTCTGTGGAGTCTTGCATGGTTGCCTGCTTGGAGTCATATTAGGAAAGTTCAAGGAATTTGTTTCTTTGGGCTGAGTTGTGTGGAGTGCAAATTTAGAAGAGTTTTAAGCCTGAATTTTTAACAGCTGAGTGTTGGAAACAGGCTGGCCTGAGGCCATAGTGGTTTATTTGCTTTGGGGTTTTGGTTGGGTTTTTTTTTTTCTTTAAAAAAAAACCCAACCTATGAGAACCTTGGGATATAAGCAGATTTATATTGATTCTTGACCTGTATGCTATATCATGGCCTGGTTTTAGCTGAAATACAGGATGCTTCGCTTCCCAGGTGGAAGTCATCTTCTTAAGTTTTGACTATGACCTTGTTTTAAAGACTCCAGAAACTAGTACAGCTTTGTTGGCGAGAGAATTTTCAATTACACTACTAGGAACAGCAACACAGAAGAGCGATAGATGTCAAAGGTTAGGACCTTGTTTGAAAGATAATTCCTTTCTTACAGTCTAGAGCAAACATAGCTCAAAAACATCGTAAATGAGCCTTAGGAAAGCGAGTTGGAAGTCTCGGAATATTAAACAAGAAAGTGTGTAGCAGAGAAAACAGGTTGAAGAAACTTTCTTAGAAGGTTCGCGAAAGTTCAGAATATGGATTTTTATATTTTTTTAAAGTTCTGTGGTGTTGTTATAGGATGCCATCAAGTCAGAGCCCTGTTTTTTTGTGGTGCCTGACTTGCCTTTATTTCCTGGGGGGTTTTGTATTGTTTTGAAATAAAATAGTTGTCTTTGTTTCGCTTTGAAATGTTTATCTGTCTTCTACAGCCTTGCTGAGGAGCTACCTGCCATATGTGCTGTGCCAGAAAACAAATTTATTGATCTTTGCGAGAATTAAAAAGCCTATTACAATCTGCAGTCATACTGCTTTGGAAAGAAACAGAGCACTAATGTGATGCTTACCTAGAGAAACCAGGATAGAGTAGTGACAGCCTTCTCTCCACTAGTACTCTCTGTTCTTTAGGAACTGGAACAAGACATAGTAGCTTGATGATGCTAGAACATTACCGTTAGATCTGGATTTTTCCAGTTTTGTGGCAGGACCAGACTAAAACAGAATTCATGCCTGGTTTAGGTTCCTGGAGCAAGGCAAACTTTAGACTTCCACTGTGCAAAAGTATTGCTCTCATTTGTCTTTATCTGGAGCCTGTACTCTGGGCCGTTTCCAGAAGTATTCATCATACATGAGGTTAACAGCTTTCATTTTTCTGTGCTTTCACAGTTCTGTCATCTGCAGACCACAGGTAATTTGTCTCTTATCCTGCAGAGGCTTCGCTCTAATTATATTTCTTTGCTTTGAATCGCTTTCAGTTTTGATAGAAGAAAACCTAAATGGGTAAGATGAAAACGATGGTGCTTTTTCCTTGCTTTAACTACATATGCAGTAGGTATTTGAAGAGGAGGAAAAGGTGACATACAGGAATATGCTTGCATGGCTGGCTGCTTGGGTTCTGACTAATCGCTGTGTTTCCAAATGAACCAGTTGCTGCTTATTCTTTAAACTTCCTATTCCCAGCCCACTAAGTTTTCTATCCAGATTGTCAGAAACCTAGAGAAGGCTTCCACCAGAGTGATGCTAAAGAACTTATTCGTGCAATGATAGCAATACTTTTGATTCTGTCTGATAGTCTGATAGCCTTTGTGTCTGTTCAAATAATAGGAGTGTTCATAGTGATTTAAGTGCTGTATCACCCGGTGGTTTTTTTATAACAAAGATCGATGGAACCAAGGAAGAGGCAATGTTCGGCCCCAGTTCTAGTGTATTTTACTAAGAATATATTAAAAGTGAAAAGAAATTAATGTAATTGTGGTAAGATGAAGAGAGAGAAGTTCAAATCCACATAACGAAGATCAAGCGAAGTTCTTTAGAATCGAAGCAGTGATAGCAGAATGCAAAACAGAGAACGTGAAGCTTTGATTACCTGCCAGCCCCACTCCCTACCCCCACGACCAAATTCATGGGTTTTATAATAACCTTTATGATGTTATGGTATGTAATATTCAGTGAGCTAGTTTGAGTTAGCTGTCCTGGCTCTGCACCTGTACATTAGCAAAACATGGGAAACATGTTAGCGACAACTAAAAACATCTGTGTATTATTGCCCCATAAGTAGCAATCCCTGCCCCACAAGTAGGGATTCCAGCCCCATAAGTAGGTCTCAATTCCAGCCCCAAATCCCAGCCCCACAAGTAGCGATTCCTGCCCCAAAAGTCACCATCCCAGCCCCATAAGTAGAGCTCCCAAGCCCCATAAGTAGGGATTCCAGCCCCATAAGTAGAGCTCCCAAGCCCCATAAGTAGCAATGCCTGCCCCACAAGTAGGGATTCCAGCCCCATAAGTAGGTCTCCCAGCCCCATAGCTAGTGATCCAGCCCCATAAGTAGGAATTCCAGCCCCAAATCCCAGTTGGTCGGTTGCAGGGCGTCGTCGGGCGAGGAGCGGGCTGCTGGATGCCATGGAGGTGCCGAGCCACTCGCAGCAGCTGCTGCTGCAGCTGAACACCCAGCGCACCAAAGGCTTCCTGTGCGACGTGATCATCGTGGTGCAGAACGCGCTCTTCCGCGCGCACAAGAACATCCTGGCGGCCAGCAGCGCCTACCTCAAGTCGCTGGTGGTGCACGACAACCTGCTCAACCTGGACCACAAGATGGTGAGTCCCGGCATCTTCTGCCTCATCCTCGACTTCATCTACACGGGCCGCCTGGCCGAGTGCGAGCCAGCCGGCGAGCAGAGCTTGGGCGCCGTGCTGGACGCCGCCAGCTACCTCCAGATCCCGGGCCTGGTGGCCCTTTGCAAGAAGAAGCTGAAGCGCAGCGGCCCGCTGCGCGCCGCCACGCCCGTCATCCAGGCCTGCTACTCGGGGACGCCGCATCCCGTCGACTTGCCGCCCGTCGAGCCCTCCGCGCCGCTCAACACGCAGTGCGGCGAGCTCTACGCCTCGGCCACCGCCCAGGGCGCCCCGTCGCACCCCCACGGGCCGTGCCCGCCCGAGCGCCACTGCTCGCCGCCCTGCGTCCTCGATCTCTCCAAGAAGAGCCCCACCGACCCCTCCGCGCAGCTCCTGCCTGCAGACCGCCTGCTGCCCGGCGAGGCCCGCGAGCCCTCGCTGCCCCCGCGGCACGACAGCCCCCCGGTCAGCACCGGCCTGCTGGCCGCTCACCCCGCCGCCGCCTACAAGGACTCCCCGCCCAGCGCTGGCTTCCCCAGGTCCAAGCAGCTCAACACCCACATGGAGGCCGACAACAAAGAGGAGCTCTACCACAAGGCCGCGGCGGAGCAGGCCGTGCCCTTCCTGGACAAGGGGGGCGCGGGGCTGGGCGACATCCTGCGGCCCTACCGCTGCTCCTCCTGCGACAAGTCCTACATGCACCCGAAAACGCTGCGGCGGCACGAGAAGACGCACTGGCAGACGCAGCCTTACCCCTGCACCGTCTGCGGCAAGAAGTTCACGAACCGCGGCAGCAGGACCCGCCACATGCGCAACCACCTCGGCCTCAAGCCCTTCGCCTGCGACGCCTGCGGGATGCGCTTTGCCTGGCAGTACCGGTTGACCAGGCACACGCGCATCCACTCGGGAGAGAAGCTCTACGAGTGCCAGGTGTGCGGCTGCAAGTTCGCCCAGCAGCGCAGCCTCACCAGCCACATGATGATGCACGCGGTCGGCCCCGACGGCAAAGCCAAGCTCGACTTCCCCAACAGCGTCTACGCCACGGCCCACCTCACCGCCGACCAGCTGGGCCTCAAGCAGGAGAAGGCGGCCGACCTGCTCCCCGACACCTCGCACTTCCTCAGCGACCCCAAGGCCGTGGAGAGCCTCTAGCCCTTGGCCAAGTTCACGGCCGAGCACCTGGGGCTGAGCCAGGATAAAGCGGCCGAGGTGCTGGCGCAGGCTCCACACCTCCACGCCGAGGCCGCCTGGACCATAGAGCGCTACTCGCCGCCCTAGTGCCGGCCAGGCCAGGGAGCTGGGGTGGGAGGCCGTGGCCACTCATCCCACGGTGCTGCCACCAGCCCTGGACAACAAGCTGGCGGCGCAAGGTCCCCCGAGAGCCTGACTTGCCTTTATTTCCTGGGGGGTTTTGTATTGTTTTGAAATAAAATAGTTGTCTTTGTTTCGCTTTGAAATGTTTATCTGTCTTCTACTGCCTTGCTGAGGAGCTACCTGCCATATGTGCTGTGCCAGAAAACGAATTTATTGATTTTTGCGAGAATTAAAAAGCCTGTTACAATCTGCAGTCATACTGCTTTGGAAAGAAACAGAGCACTAATGTGATGCTTACCTAGAGAAACCAGGATAGAGTAGTGACAGCCTTCTCTCCACTAGTACTCTCTGTTCTTTAGGAACTGGAACAAGACATAGTAGCTTGATGATGCTAGAACATTACCGTTAGATCTGGATTTTTCCAGTTTTGTGGCAGGAGCAGACTAAAACAGAATTCATACCTGGTTTAGGTTCCTGGAGCAAGGCAAACTTTAGACTTCCACTGTGCAAAAGTATTGCTCTCATTTGTCTTTATCTGGAGCCTGTACTCTGGGCCGTTTCCAGAAGTATTCATCATACATGAGGTTAACAGCTTTCATTTTTCTGTGCTTTCACAGTTCTGTCATCTGCAGACCACAGGTAATTTGTCTCTTATCCTGCAGAGGCTTCGCTCTAATTATATTTCTTTGCTTTGAATCGCTTTCAGTTTTGATAGAAGAAAACCTAAATGGGTAAGATGAAAACGATGGTGCTTTTTCCTTGCTTTAACTACATATGCAGTAGGTATTTGTAGAGGAGGAAAAGGTGACATACAGGAATATGCTTGCATGGCTGGCTGCTTGGGTTCTGACTAATCGCTATGTTTCCAAATGAACCAGTTGCTGCTTATTCTTTAAACTTCCTATTCCCAGCCCACTAAGTTTTCTATCCAGATTGTCAGAAACCTAGAGAAGGCTTCCACCAGAGTGATGCTAAAGAACTTATTCGTGCAATGATAGCAATACTTTTGATTCTGTCTGATAGTCTGATAGCCTTTGTGTCTGTTCAAATAATAGGAGTGTTCATAGTGATTTAAGTGCTGTATCACCTGGTGGTTTTTTTATAGCAAAGATCGATGGAACCAAGGAAGAGGCAATGTTCGGCCCCAGTTCTAGTGTATTTTACTAAGAATATATTAAAAGTGAAAAGAAATTAATGTAATTGTGGTAAGATGAAGAGAGAGAAGTTCAAATCCACATAACGAAGATCAAGCGAAGTTCTTTAGAATCGAAGCAGTGATAGCAGAATGCAAAACAGAGAACGTGAAGCTTTGATTACCTGCCAGCCCCACTCCCTACCCCCACGACCAAATTCATGGGTTTTATAATAACCTTTATGATGTTATGGTATGTAATATTCAGTGAGCTAGTTTGAGTTAGCTGTCCTGGCTCTGCACCTGTACATTAGCAAAACATGGGAAACATGTTAGCGACAACTAAAAACATCTGTGTATTATTGCCCCATAAGTAGCAATCCCTGCCCCATAAGTAGGGATTCCAGCCCCATAAGTAGGTCTCCCAGCCCCATAGCTAGTGATCCAGCCCCATAAGTAGGAATTCCAGCCCCAAATCCCAGCCCCACAAGTAGCGATTCCTGCCCCAAAAGTCACCATCCCAGCCCCATAAGTAGAGCTCCCAAGCCCCATAAGTAGGGATTCCAGCCCCATAAGTAGAGCTCCCAAGCCCCATAAGTAGCAATGCCTGCCCCACAAGTAGGGATTCCAGCCCCATAAGTAGGTCTCCCAGCCCCATAGCTAGTGATCCAGCCCCATAAGTAGGAATTCCAGCCCCAAATCCCAGTTGGTCGGTTGCAGGGCGTCGTCGGGCGAGGAGCGGGCTGCTGGATGCCATGGAGGTGCCGAGCCACTCGCAGCAGCTGCTGCTGCAGCTGAACACCCAGCGCACCAAAGGCTTCCTGTGCGACGTGATCATCGTGGTGCAGAACGCGCTCTTCCGCGCGCACAAGAACATCCTGGCGGCCAGCAGCGCCTACCTCAAGTCGCTGGTGGTGCACGACAACCTGCTCAACCTGGACCACAAGATGGTGAGTCCCGGCATCTTCTGCCTCATCCTCGACTTCATCTACATGGGCCACCTGGCCGAGTGCGAGCCAGCCGGCGAGCAGAGCTTGGGCGCCGTGCTGGCCGCCGCCAGCTACCTCCAGATCCCGGGCCTGGTGGCCCTTTGCAAGAAGAAGCTGAAGCGCAGCGACCCGCTGCACGCCGCCACGCCCGTCATCCAGGCCTGCTACTCGGGGACGCCGCATCCCGTCGACTTGCCGCCCGTCGAGCCCTCCGCGCCGCTCAACACGCAGTGCGGCGAGCTCTACGCCTCGGCCGCCGCCCAGGGCGCCCCGTCGCACCCCCACGGGCCGTGCCCGCCCGAGCGCCACTGCTCGCCGCCCTGCGTCCTCGATCTCTCCAAGAAGAGCCCCACCGACCCCTCCGCGCAGCTCCTGCCTGCAGACCGCCTGCTGCCCGGCGAGGCCCGCGAGCCCTCGCTGCCCCCGCGGCACGACAGCCCCCCGGTCAGCACCGGCCTGCTGGCCGCTCACCCCGCCGCCGCCTACAAGGACTCCCCGCCCAGCGCTGGCTTCCCCAGCTCCAAGCAGCCTAACACCCACATGGAGGCCGACAACGAAGAGGAGCTCTATCACAAGGCCGCGGCGGAGCAGGCCGTGCCCTTCCTGGACAAGGGGGGCGCGGGGCTGGGCGACATCCTGCGGCCCTACTGCTGCTCCTCCTGCGACAAGTCCTACATGCACCCGAAAACGCTTCGGCGGCACGAGAAGACGCACTGGCAGACGCAGCCTTACCCCTGCACCGTCTGCGGCAAGAAGTTCACGTACCGCTGCACCATGACCCGCCACATGCGCAGCCACCTCGACCTCAAGCCCTTCGCCTGCGACGCCTGCGGGATGCGCTTTGCCCGGCAGTACCGGTTGACCAAGCACACGCGCATCCACTCGGGAGAGAAGCTCTACGAGTGCCAGGTGTGCGGCTGCAAGTTCGCCCAGCAGCGCGGCCTCATCGGCCACATGAAGATGCACGCGGCCGGCCCCGACGGCAAAGCCAAGCTCGACTTCCCCGACAGCGTCTACGCCACGGCCCACCTCACCGCCGACCAGCTGGGCCTCAAGCAGGAGAAGGCGGCCAAGCTGCTCCCCGACACCTCGCACTTCCTCAGCGACCCCAAGGCCGTGGAGAGCCTCTAGCCCTTGGCCAAGTTCACGGCCGAGCACCTGGGGCTGAGCCAGGATAAAGCGGCCGAGGTGCTGGCGCAGGCTCCACACCTCCACGCCGAGGCCGCCTGGACCATAGAGCGCTACTCGCCGCCCTAGTGCCGGCCCGGCCAGGGAGCTGGGGTGGGAGGCTGTGGCCACTCATCCCACGGTGCTGCCACCAGCCCTGGACAACAAGCTGGCGGTGCAAGGTCCCCCGAGAGCCTGACTTGCCTTTATTTCCTGGGGGGTTTTGTATTGTTTTGAAATAAAATAGTTGTCTTTGTTTCGCTTTGAAATGTTTATCTGTCTTCTACTGCCTTGCTGAGGAGCTACCTGCCATATGTGCTGTGCCAGAAAACGAATTTATTGATTTTTGCGAGAATTAAAAAGCCTGTTACAATCTGCAGTCATACTGCTTTGGAAAGAAACAGAGCACTAATGTGATGCTTACCTAGAGAAACCAGGATAGAGTAGTGACAGCCTTCTCTCCACTAGTACTCTCTGTTCTTTAGGAACTGGAACAAGACATAGTAGCTTGATGATGCTAGAACATTACCGTTAGATCTGGATTTTTCCAGTTTTGTGGCAGGAGCAGACTAAAACAGAATTCATACCTGGTTTAGGTTCCTGGAGCAAGGCAAACTTTAGACTTCCACTGTGCAAAAGTATTGCTCTCATTTGTCTTTATCTGGAGCCTGTACTCTGGGCCGTTTCCTGAAGTATTCATCATACATGAGGTTAACAGCTTTCATTTTTCTGTGCTTTCACAGTTCTGTCATCTGCAGACCACAGGTAATTTGTCTCTTATCCTGCAGAGGCTTCGCTCTAATTATATTTCTTTGCTTTGAATCGCTTTCAGTTTTGATAGAAGAAAACCTAAATGGGTAAGATGAAAACGATGGTGCTTTTTCCTTGCTTTAACTACATATGCAGTAGGTATTTGAAGAGGAGGAAAAGGTGACATACAGGAATATGCTTGCATGGCTGGCTGCTTGGGTTCTGACTAATCGCTATGTTTCCAAATGAACCAGTTGCTGCTTATTCTTTAAACTTCCTATTCCCAGCCCACTAAGTTTTCTATCCAGATTGTCAGAAACCTAGAGAAGGCTTCCACCAGAGTGATGCTAAAGAACTTATTCGTGCAATGATAGCAATACTTTTGATTCTGTCTGATAGTCTGATAGCCTTTGTGTCTGTTCAAATAATAGGAGTGTTCATAGTGATTTAAGTGCTGTATCACCTGGTGGTTTTTTTATAGCAAAGATCGATGGAACCAAGGAAGAGGCAATGTTCGGCCCCAGTTCTAGTGTATTTTACTAAGAATATATTAAAAGTGAAAAGAAATTAATGTAATTGTGGTAAGATGAAGAGAGAGAAGTTCAAATCCACATAACGAAGATCAAGCGAAGTTCTTTAGAATCGAAGCAGTGATAGCAGAATGCAAAACAGAGAACGTGAAGCTTTGATTACCTGCCAGCCCCACTCCCTACCCCCACGACCAAATTCATGGGTTTTATAATAACCTTTATGATGTTATGGTATGTAATATTCAGTGAGCTAGTTTGAGTTAGCTGTCCTGGCTCTGCACCTGTACATTAGCAAAACATGGGAAACATGTTAGCGACAACTAAAAACATCTGTGTATTATTGCCCCATAAGTAGCAATCCCTGCCCCATAAGTAGGGATTCCAGCCCCATAAGTAGGTCTCCCAGCCCCATAGCTAGTGATCCAGCCCCATAAGTAGGAATTCCAGCCCCAAATCCCAGCCCCACAAGTAGCGATTCCTGCCCCAAAAGTCACCATCCCAGCCCCATAAGTAGAGCTCCCAAGCCCCATAAGTAGGGATTCCAGCCCCATAAGTAGAGCTCCCAAGCCCCATAAGTAGCAATGCCTGCCCCACAAGTAGGGATTCCAGCCCCATAAGTAGGTCTCCCAGCCCCATAGCTAGTGATCCAGCCCCATAAGTAGGAATTCCAGCCCCAAATCCCAGTTGGTCGGTTGCAGGGCGTCGTCGGGCGAGGAGCGGGCTGCTGGATGCCATGGAGGTGCCGAGCCACTCGCAGCAGCTGCTGCTGCAGCTGAACACCCAGCGCACCAAAGGCTTCCTGTGCGACGTGATCATCGTGGTGCAGAACGCGCTCTTCCGCGCGCACAAGAACATCCTGGCGGCCAGCAGCGCCTACCTCAAGTCGCTGGTGGTGCACGACAACCTGCTCAACCTGGACCACAAGATGGTGAGTCCCGGCATCTTCTGCCTCATCCTCGACTTCATCTACATGGGCCACCTGGCCGAGTGCGAGCCAGCCGGCGAGCAGAGCTTGGGCGCCGTGCTGGCCGCCGCCAGCTACCTCCAGATCCCGGGCCTGGTGGCCCTTTGCAAGAAGAAGCTGAAGCGCAGCGACCCGCTGCACGCCGCCACGCCCGTCATCCAGGCCTGCTACTCGGGGACGCCGCATCCCGTCGACTTGCCGCCCGTCGAGCCCTCCGCGCCGCTCAACACGCAGTGCGGCGAGCTCTACGCCTCGACCGCTGCCCAGGGCGCCCCGTCGCACCCCCACGGGCCGTGCCCGCCCGAGCGCCACTGCTCGCCGCCCTGCGTCCTCGATCTCTCCAAGAAGAGCCCCACCGACCCCTCCGCGCAGCTCCTGCCTGCAGACCGCCTGCTGCCCGGCGAGGCCCGCGAGCCCTCGCTGCCCCCGCGGCACGACAGCCCCCCGGTCAGCACCGGCCTGCTGGCCGCTCACCCCGCCGCCGCCTACAAGGACTCCCCGCCCAGCGCTGGCTTCCCCAGCTCCAAGCAGCTCAACACCCACATGGAGGCCGACAACGAAGAGGAGCTCTACCACAAGGCCGCGGCGGAGCAGGCCGTGCCCTTCCTGGACAAGGGGGGCGCGGGGCTGGGCGACATCCTGCGGCCCTACTGCTGCTCCTCCTGCGACAAGTCCTACATGCACCCGAAAACGCTTCGGCGGCACGAGAAGACGCACTGGCAGACGCAGCCTTACCCCTGCACCGTCTGCGGCAAGAAGTTCACGTACCGCTGCACCATGACCCGCCACATGCGCAGCCACCTCGGCCTCAAGCCCTTCGCCTGCGACGCCTGCGGGATGCGCTTTGCCCGGCAGTACCGGTTGACCAAGCACACGCGCATCCACTCGGGAGAGAAGCTCTACGAGTGCCAGGTGTGCGGCTGCAAGTTCGCCCAGCAGCGCGGCCTCATCGGCCACATGAAGATGCACGCGGCCGGCCCCGACGGCAAAGCCAAGCTCGACTTCCCCGACAGCGTCTACGCCACGGCCCACCTCACCGCCGACCAGCTGGGCCTCAAGCAGGAGAAGGCGGCCAAGCTGCTCCCCGACACCTCGCACTTCCTCAGCGACCCCAAGGCCGTGGAGAGCCTCTAGCCCTTGGCCAAGTTCACGGCCGAGCACCTGGGGCTGAGCCAGGATAAAGCGGCCGAGGTGCTGGCGCAGGCTCCACACCTCCACGCCGAGGCCGCCTGGACCATAGAGCGCTACTCGCCGCCCTAGTGCCGGCCCGGCCAGGGAGCTGGGGTGGGAGGCCGTGGCCACTCATCCCACGGTGCTGCCACCAGCCCTGGACAACAAGCTGGCGGCGCAAGGTCCCCCGAGAGCCTGACTTGCCTTTATTTCCTGGGGGGTTTTGTATTGTTTTGAAATAAAATAGTTGTCTTTGTTTCGCTTTGAAATGTTTATCTGTCTTCTACTGCCTTGCTGAGGAGCTACCTGCCATATGTGCTGTGCCAGAAAACGAATTTATTGATTTTTGCGAGAATTAAAAAGCCTGTTACAATCTGCAGTCATACTGCTTTGGAAAGAAACAGAGCACTAATGTGATGCTTACCTAGAGAAACCAGGATAGAGTAGTGACAGCCTTCTCTCCACTAGTACTCTCTGTTCTTTAGGAACTGGAACAAGACATAGTAGCTTGATGATGCTAGAACATTACCGTTAGATCTGGATTTTTCCAGTTTTGTGGCAGGAGCAGACTAAAACAGAATTCATACCTGGTTTAGGTTCCTGGAGCAAGGCAAACTTTAGACTTCCACTGTGCAAAAGTATTGCTCTCATTTGTCTTTATCTGGAGCCTGTACTCTGGGCCGTTTCCAGAAGTATTCATCATACATGAGGTTAACAGCTTTCATTTTTCTGTGCTTTCACAGTTCTGTCATCTGCAGACCACAGGTAATTTGTCTCTTATCCTGCAGAGGCTTCGCTCTAATTATATTTCTTTGCTTTGAATCGCTTTCAGTTTTGATAGAAGAAAACCTAAATGGGTAAGATGAAAACGATGGTGCTTTTTCCTTGCTTTAACTACATATGCAGTAGGTATTTGAAGAGGAGGAAAAGGTGACATACAGGAATATGCTTGCATGGCTGGCTGCTTGGGTTCTGACTAATCGCTATGTTTCCAAATGAACCAGTTGCTGCTTATTCTTTAAACTTCCTATTCCCAGCCCACTAAGTTTTCTATCCAGATTGTCAGAAACCTAGAGAAGGCTTCCACCAGAGTGATGCTAAAGAACTTATTCGTGCAATGATAGCAATACTTTTGATTCTGTCTGATAGTCTGATAGCCTTTGTGTCTGTTCAAATAATAGGAGTGTTCATAGTGATTTAAGTGCTGTATCACCTGGTGGTTTTTTATAGCAAAGATCGATGGAACCAAGGAAGAGGCAATGTTCGGCCCCAGTTCTAGTGTATTTTACTAAGAATATATTAAAAGTGAAAAGAAATTAATGTAGTTGTGGTAAGATGAAGAGAGAGAAGTTCAAATCCACATAACGAAGATCAAGCGAAGTTCTTTAGAATCGAAGCAGTGATAGCAGAATGCAAAACAGAGAACGTGAAGCTTTGATTACCTGCCAGCCCCACTCCCTACCCCCACGACCAAATTCATGGGTTTTATAATAACCTTTATGATGTTATGGTATGTAATATTCAGTGAGCTAGTTTGAGTTAGCTGTCCTGGCTCTGCACCTGTACATTAGCAAAACATGGGAAACATGTTAGCGACAACTAAAAACATCTGTGTATTATTGCCCCATAAGTAGCAATCCCTGCCCCATAAGTAGGGATTCCAGCCCCATAAGTAGGTCTCCCAGCCCCATAGCTAGTGATCCAGCCCCATAAGCAGGAATTCCAGCCCCAAATCCCAGCCCCACAAGTAGCGATTCCTGCCCCACAAGTAGGGATTCCAGCCCCATAAGTAGAGCTCCCAAGCCCCATAAGTAGCAATGCCTGCCCCACAAGTAGGGATTCCAGCCCCATAAGTAGGTCTCCCAAGCCCCATAAGTAGGGATTCCAGCCCCATAAGTAGAGCTCCCAAGCCCCATAAGTAGCAATGCCTGCCCCACAAGTAGGGATTCCAGCCCCATAAGTAGGTCTCCCAGCCCCATAGCTAGTGATCCAGCCCCATAAGTAGGAATTCCAGCCCCAAATCCCAGTTGGTCGGTTGCAGGGCGTCGTCGGGCGAGGAGCGGGCTGCTGGATGCCATGGAGGTGCCGAGCCACTCGCAGCAGCTGCTGCTGCAGCTGAACACCCAGCGCACCAAAGGCTTCCTGTGCGACGTGATCATCGTGGTGCAGAACGCGCTCTTCCGCGCGCACAAGAACATCCTGGCGGCCAGCAGCGCCTACCTCAAGTCGCTGGTGGTGCACGACAACCTGCTCAACCTGGACCACAAGATGGTGAGTCCCGGCATCTTCTGCCTCATCCTCGACTTCATCTACATGGGCCACCTGGCCGAGTGCGAGCCAGCCGGCGAGCAGAGCTTGGGCGCCGTGCTGGCCGCCGCCAGCTACCTCCAGATCCCGGGCCTGGTGGCCCTTTGCAAGAAGAAGCTGAAGCGCAGCGACCCGCTGCACGCCGCCACGCCCGTCATCCAGGCCTGCTACTCGGGGACGCCGCATCCCGTCGACTTGCCGCCCGTCGAGCCCTCCGCGCCGCTCAACACGCAGTGCGGCGAGCTCTACGCCTCGGCCGCCGCCCAGGGCGCCCCGTCGCACCCCCACGGGCCGTGCCCGCCCGAGCGCCACTGCTCGCCGCCCTGCGTCCTCGATCTCTCCAAGAAGAGCCCCACCGACCCCTCCGCGCAGCTCCTGCCTGCAGACCGCCTGCTGCCCGGCGAGGCCCGCGAGCCCTCGCTGCCCCCGCGGCACGACAGCCCCCCGGTCAGCACCGGCCTGCTGGCCGCTCACCCCGCCGCCGCCTACAAGGACTCCCCGCCCAGCGCTGGCTTCCCCAGCTCCAAGCAGCTCAACACCCACATGGAGGCCGACAACGAAGAGGAGCTCTACCACAAGGCCGCGGCGGAGCAGGCCGTGCCCTTCCTGGACAAGGGGGGCGCGGGGCTGGGCGACATCCTGCGGCCCTACTGCTGCTCCTCCTGCGACAAGTCCTACATGCACCCGAAAACGCTTCGGCGGCACGAGAAGACGCACTGGCAGACGCAGCCTTACCCCTGCACCGTCTGCGGCAAGAAGTTCACGTACCGCTGCACCATGACCCGCCACATGCGCAGCCACCTCGGCCTCAAGCCCTTCGCCTGCGACGCCTGCGGGATGCGCTTTGCCCGGCAGTACCGGTTGACCAAGCACACGCGCATCCACTCGGGAGAGAAGCTCTACGAGTGCCAGGTGTGCGGCTGCAAGTTCGCCCAGCAGCGCGGCCTCATCGGCCACATGAAGATGCACGCGGCCGGCCCCGACGGCAAAGCCAAGCTCGACTTCCCCGACAGCGTCTACGCCACGGCCCACCTCACCGCCGACCAGCTGGGCCTCAAGCAGGAGAAGGCGGCCAAGCTGCTCCCCGACACCTCGCACTTCCTCAGCGACCCCAAGGCCGTGGAGAGCCTCTAGCCCTTGGCCAAGTTCACGGCCGAGCACCTGGGGCTGAGCCAGGATAAAGCGGCCGAGGTGCTGGCGCAGGCTCCACACCTCCACGCCGAGGCCGCCTGGACCATAGAGCGCTACTCGCCGCCCTAGTGCCGGCCCGGCCAGGGAGCTGGGGTGGGAGGCCGTGGCCACTCATCCCACGGTGCTGCCACCAGCCCTGGACAACAAGCTGGCGGCGCAAGGTCCCCCGAGAGCCTGACTTGCCTTTATTTCCTGGGGGGTTTTGTATTGTTTTGAAATAAAATAGTTGTCTTTGTTTCGCTTTGAAATGTTTATCTGTCTTCTACTGCCTTGCTGAGGAGCTACCTGCCATATGTGCTGTGCCAGAAAACGAATTTATTGATTTTTGCGAGAATTAAAAAGCCTGTTACAATCTGCAGTCATACTGCTTTGGAAAGAAACAGAGCACTAATGTGATGCTTACCTAGAGAAACCAGGATAGAGTAGTGACAGCCTTCTCTCCACTAGTACTCTCTGTTCTTTAGGAACTGGAACAAGACATAGTAGCTTGATGATGCTAGAACATTACCGTTAGATCTGGATTTTTCCAGTTTTGTGGCAGGAGCAGACTAAAACAGAATTCATACCTGGTTTAGGTTCCTGGAGCAAGGCAAACTTTAGACTTCCACTGTGCAAAAGTATTGCTCTCATTTGTCTTTATCTGGAGCCTGTACTCTGGGCCGTTTCCAGAAGTATTCATCATACATGAGGTTAACAGCTTTCATTTTTCTGTGCTTTCACAGTTCTGTCATCTGCAGACCACAGGTAATTTGTCTCTTATCCTGCAGAGGCTTCGCTCTAATTATATTTCTTTGCTTTGAATCGCTTTCAGTTTTGATAGAAGAAAACCTAAATGGGTAAGATGAAAACGATGGTGCTTTTTCCTTGCTTTAACTACATATGCAGTAGGTATTTGAAGAGGAGGAAAAGGTGACATACAGGAATATGCTTGCATGGCTGGCTGCTTGGGTTCTGACTAATCGCTGTGTTTCCAAATGAACCAGTTGCTGCTTATTCTTTAAACTTCCTATTCCCAGCCCACTAAGTTTTCTATCCAGATTGTCAGAAACCTAGAGAAGGCTTCCACCAGAGTGATGCTAAAGAACTTATTCGTGCAATGATAGCAATACTTTTGATTCTGTCTGATAGTCTGATAGCCTTTGTGTCTGTTCAAATAATAGGAGTGTTCATAGTGATTTAAGTGCTGTATCACCTGGTGGTTTTTTATAGCAAAGATCGATGGAACCAAGGAAGAGGCAATGTTCGGCCCCAGTTCTAGTGTATTTTACTAAGAATATATTAAAAGTGAAAAGAAATTAATGTAGTTGTGGTAAGATGAAGAGAGAGAAGTTCAAATCCACATAACGAAGATCAAGCGAAGTTCTTTAGAATCGAAGCAGTGATAGCAGAATGCAAAACAGAGAACGTGAAGCTTTGATTACCTGCCAGCCCCACTCCCTACCCCCACGACCAAATTCATGGGTTTTATAATAACCTTTATGATGTTATGGTATGTAATATTCAGTGAGCTAGTTTGAGTTAGCTGTCCTGGCTCTGCACCTGTACATTAGCAAAACATGGGAAACATGTTAGCGACAACTAAAAACATCTGTGTATTATTGCCCCATAAGTAGCAATCCCTGCCCCATAAGTAGGGATTCCAGCCCCATAAGTAGGTCTCCCAGCCCCATAGCTAGTGATCCAGCCCCATAAGCAGGAATTCCAGCCCCAAATCCCAGCCCCACAAGTAGCGATTCCTGCCCCACAAGTAGGGATTCCAGCCCCATAAGTAGAGCTCCCAAGCCCCATAAGTAGCAATCCCTGCCCCACAAGTAGGGATTCCAGCCCCATAAGTAGGTCTCAATTCCAGCCCCAAATCCCAGCCCCACAAGTAGCGATTCCTGCCCCAAAAGTCACCATCCCAGCCCCATAAGTAGCGATTCCTGCCCCACAAGTAGGGATTCCAGCCCCATAAGTAGAGCTCCCAAGCCCCATAAGTAGCAATGCCTGCCCCACAAGTAGGGATTCCAGCCCCATAAGTAGGTCTCCCAGCCCCATAGCTAGTGATCCAGCCCCATAAGTAGGAATTCCAGCCCCAAATCCCAGTTGGTCGGTTGCAGGGCGTCGTCGGGCGAGGAGCGGGCTGCTGGATGCCATGGAGGTGCCGAACCACTCGCAGCAGCTGCTGCTGCAGCTGAACACCCAGCGCACCAAAGGCTTCCTGTGCGACGTGATCATCGTGGTGCAGAACGCGCTCTTCCGCGCGCACAAGAACATCCTGGCGGCCAGCAGCGCCTACCTCAAGTCGCTGGTGGTGCACGACAACCTGCTCAACCTGGACCACAAGATGGTGAGCCCCGGCATCTTCTGCCTCATCCTCGACTTCATCTACACGGGCCGCCTGGCCGAGTGCGAGCCAGCCGGCGAGCAGAGCTTGGGCGCCGTGCTGGACGCCGCCAGCTACCTCCAGATCCCGGGCCTGGTGGCCCTTTGCAAGAAGAAGCTGAAGCGCAGCGGCCCGCTGCGCGCCGCCACGCCCGTCATCCAGGCCTGCTACTCGGGGACGCCGCATCCCGTCGACTTGCCGCCCGTCGAGCCCTCCGCGCCGCTCAACACGCAGTGCGGCGAGCTCTACGCCTCGGCCGCCGCCCAGGGCGCCCCGTCGCACCCCCACGGGCCGTGCCCGCAGAGCGCCACTGCTCGCCGCCCTGCGTCCTCGATCTCTCCAAGAAGAGCCCCACCGACCCCTCCGCGCAGCTCCTGCCTGCAGACCGCCTGCTGCCCGGCGAGGCCCGCGAGCCCTCGCTGCCCCCGCGGCACGACAGCCCCCCGGTCAGCACCGGCCTGCTGGCCGCTCACCCCGCCGCCGCCTACAAGGACTCCCCGCCCAGCGCTGGCTTCCCCAGCTCCAAGCAGCTCAACACCCACATGGAGGCCGACAACGAAGAGGAGCTCTACCACAAGGCCGCGGCGGAGCAGGCCGTGCCCTTCCGTGGACAAGGGGGGCGCGGGGCTGGGCGACATCCTGCGGCCCTACTGCTGCTCCTCCTGCGACAAGTCCTACATGCACCCGAAAACGCTTCGGCGGCACGAGAAGACGCACTGGCAGACGCAGCCTTACCCCTGCACCGTCTGCGGCAAGAAGTTCACGTACCGCTGCACCATGACCCGCCACATGCGCAGCCACCTCGGCCTCAAGCCCTTCGCCTGCGACGCCTGCGGGATGCGCTTTGCCCGGCAGTACCGGTTGACCAAGCACACGCGCATCCACTCGGGAGAGAAGCTCTACGAGTGCCAGGTGTGCGGCTGCAAGTTCGCCCAGCAGCGCGGCCTCATCGGCCACATGAAGATGCACGCGGCCGGCCCCGACGGCAAAGCCAAGCTCGACTTCCCCGACAGCGTCTACGCCACGGCCCACCTCACCGCCGACCAGCTGGGCCTCAAGCAGGAGAAGGCGGCCAAGCTGCTCCCCGACACCTCGCACTTCCTCAGCGACCCCAAGGCCGTGGAGAGCCTCTAGCCCTTGGCCAAGTTCACGGCCGAGCACCTGGGGCTGTGCCAGGACAAAGCGGCCGAGGTGCTGGCGCAGGCTCCGCACCTCCACGCCAAGGCCGCCTGGACCATAGAGCGCTACTCGCCGCCCTAGTGCCGGCCCGGCCGGGGAGCTGGGGTGGGAGGCCATGGCCACTCATCCCACGGTGCTGCCACCAGCCCTGGACAACAAGCTGGCGGCGCAAGGTCCCCCGAGAGCCTCCGCGGGATGAGCTGACAAGCTCCGTAGGTCCCACAGGCTGGTGCAGCTCCAGAGAAGGGACAGGGCTCACCCTGCTCCCAGGTGGCTGTTCCCCGAGTTCCCTCAGCAGTTTAATGGCTGCGACTTCTTCCTGAAATGATGGTTTACAATTTTCTGAGCCGATAAGACAGATTAACTGGGAAGACTGTTTGGGAAGCTACAGGAACTAAGTAAATCATATAAATCCCTGGGTAAAAAAAAAAATAGATTAAATTCTGCAGCAAATAACATTTTCAAGAGAAGCAGGTAGTTACCTGGAAAAGGAAAACATAATAAAGGCTAAATGTTCAAACAGAGGTAGTTAACTGAAAAAAAAAAATAACCGTTAAGCATTCATAAGTTTGGGGGATTGGGGGGAGTGGGAAGAGGGAAAAAGCAAAACCAAGCAGACATGTGAAGGTGGTCGTCAGCATTAGGGTTTCAACTCGTTCACGACGCAATTTGGCAGCTACAGTGGCTAAAGTGCGACTACACTGGTTGTGTCAGCGAACTGGACACTGACCCCAGTTTGCATGGATAAGGTTTATGTGCTGTGACCGACTATAGATACTCTGCACTGACACAGACATGTACTAAACAGTGTCAGAAATCACATTGTTCATTATTACAGACCAAGTCGCTCTGTTTATTTGGGAACAACTTTTCTAAAAACATCGTCGGTTCTCTGCTGCACACAACTCTTGCAAAATTAAATCCCCATTTATTTATTTATTTTTTTTTAATCGTTTTTCTTTCAAAGACAACTGAAGAGAGTAGTTATCAGCTCTGGTCTCAATAGCAGGTCTGCCGGTATCAGTGAGAGTGGTCACCACCGCTCAGAGATGCTTTGAGAAGCCCACTTGAAGACCTCGGCTAGTTGTTAGGGAACACGCATGAGACGTTCATAGAATCACAGGATAACCAGGTTGGAAGAGACCCACCGGATCATCAAGTCTAACAATTGCTTATCAAACACTAACCCATGTCCCTCAGCACCTCATCCACCCGTCCCTTAAACACCTCCATGGAGGGGGAATCAACCACCTCCCTGGGCAGCCTATTCCAATGCCCAATGACCCTTTCTGGGAAAAACCTCCTCCTCATCTCCAGCCTAAATCTCCCCTGGTGGAGCTTGAGGCCATTCCCTCTCGTCCTGTCCCTTGGGAGAAGAGCCCAGCTCCCTCCTCTCCACAACCTCCTTTCAGGGAGTTGCAGAGAGCAATGAGGTCTCCTCTCAGCCTCCTCTTCTCCAGGCTAAACACCCCCAGCTCTCTCAGCCGCTCCTCATAGGGCCTGTTCTCCAGCGTCTTGGAGATAATAAAGCCCCTGAACCCCAAATCCCTGAGTCCCCAAACCTCCAAATCCCTGAGTCCCTAGAGCCCCTGAACCCCAAATCCCTGAGTGAGTCCCTAGATCTCTGAGCCCCTGAGGCCCAAACCCCTGAACCCCTGAACCCCAAATCCCTGAGACCCTAGAACTAGAGCCCCTGAACCCCAAATCCCTGAGACCCCAGATCCCTGAGCCCCTGAGTCCGAAACTCCTGAGTCCCAAATCCCTGAGTCCCCAAACCTCTAAATCCTTGAGACCCTAGACCTAGAGCCCCTGAACCCCAAATCCCTGAGTCCCTAGACCTGAGACCCTGAACCCCAAAGCCCTGAGTCCCAAACCCCTGAGCTCCTGAACCCCAAATCCCTGAGTCCCAAACCCTGAGACTCTAGAGGCCCTGAACCCCAAATCCCTGAGCCCCTGAACCCCAAATCCCTGAGTGAGTCCCTAGATCTCTGAGCCCCTGAGGCCCAAACCCCTGAACCCCTGAACCCCAAATCCCTGAGACCCTAGAACTAGAGCCCCTGAACCCCAAATCCCTGAGACCCCAGATCCCTGAGCCCCTGAGTCTGAAACTCCTGAGTCCCAAATCCCTGAGTCCCCAAACCTCTAAATCCTTGAGACCCTAGACCTAGAGCCCCTGAACCCCAAATCCCTGACTCCCTAGACCTGAGACCCTGAACCCCAAAGCCCTGAGTCCCAAACCCCTGAGCTCCTGAACCCCAAATCCCTGAGTCCCAAACCCTAAGACTCTAGAGGCCCTGAACCCCAAATCCCTGAGCCCCAAACCCCTGAGCCCCCAAACTCAAGCCCCTGAACCCCAAATCCCTGAGCGACCCCTGCCCCTCCCTCCCCTATAGCCTTGAACCAACCCTCCGGCCCCGCCCCTAGTCCCCCTTAGCCCCGCCCCTAGTCCCCTTAGCCACGCCCCTTACCCTGTCCCAGTCCCTTAGTCACGCTTCCCAGGCCACGCCCCCTCAGGCCCCTCGCGTGCACGAGTAACGGGTGAGGCGCGAGCCCCGCCCCCCGGCCTTAACCACGCCCCCTCAGCCCCCTTCCAGGCCACGCCCACCCCCGGGGAGGGGGAGAGGGGGGAATGGGGGGGGAGAGGGGGAAATGGGGTTAAAGGAGGGGCAAAGGAGGGGGATGAGGGGGAAATGGGGAGGGTGAGGGGTAAATGAGGGGCAAATGGGGGAGATGAGGGGTAAATGGGGGGGTTAAGGGGTAAATGGGGGGAATGAGGGGTAAATGGGGGGATGAGGGCTAAGTGGGGGTGTGAGGGGTAAATGAGGGGTCTGAGGGGTAAATGAGTGGTAAATGGGGGTAAAAGGGGGATGAGGCGTAAATGAGGGGGTTAAGGGGTAAATGAGGGGTAAATGAGGGATTGAGGTGTCCACTGGGGGGATGAGGGGAAAATGGGGGTAAATGGGGGGATGAGGGGTAAATGGAGGGTCTGAGGGGGAAATGGAGTGTAAATAGGGGTGATGAGGGGTAAATGGGGAGCTGAGGGGTAAACGGGGGGGCTGAGGGCTAAATGAGGGGTAAATGAGGGGCAAATGGGTGGTGTGAGGGGTAAATGAGGGGGATGAGGGGTAAATGGGGGGAGTGAGGGATAAATAAGGGGTAAATGGGGAGGTGAGGGGTAAATGGGGGGGATGAGGGGCACAACTCCCTCCCCCCCTTCCTCCTTTTCACCTTTTTACCCCAAACGCTTCTTTTCATTTTTCATCCTTTTCCAGGTTGGAGCCATGAGCCAGCGCCAAGGCCAGAGCTGGGGGGACTCCAGAACTATGGGGGTGCTCCCCCCCCCCACCCCCTTCCCCTCCGCCCCAAGCGCCGCCGAACCAAACGGCAACGTGACACCACCAAGTTCGGCACCAAAGCCCCCTCGGACAGGCTTTGGGGGGCCAGACCCCCACCCCACCGACCCCCTTGGGTCACTGGCAGCCCCCTCCCTCGCCCCAAAACCGTCGTCATCACCCAGAAGCGCCTTTGCCGCCACCACCACCGCGGCCTCTTCGACCGGGAGGTCAAGTCGGTCGACGTCAAGCGCTTGCTCAGCCCCCAGGTGGCCCCGCCAGGCCCAGAGCCCCCCGAAGCCCCACCGAGCCCACCCAGGTCACCCCAAAACCCACAGACGTCGTTACGGGCCTTGGCCTCGCGCCTCTGCGCGGTTTTGGGGCGACCGGAGGCCTTCCCGGACCGAGAGCTGGTGGGCGAGCGGCGCCGGACGCTCATGGCCGCCCTGTCGGGGCGACACGGCCGACCCCCCAACCTCGACCTCCTCTTCCTGCAGCACAGAACTCGGGGTGTCCCCCCAAGAACCAATCTCAGCCCCGAAACTCGGCCTCGGGGTCTCTCCGAGGGGAGTTGGCAGCCCCAGACCCCCGAGGTGGGTTTGGGGGGGCATGGAGGGGGATGGGGCGACACCCCACCCTTCGGAGGGACCCCCGCGCCCCTCAGAGGCATCGCGCAGGCGGTGAGCACCCCAAAAAGTCCACTTTGGGGGTCCTCACCCCCTCCACACACACACATACTTTGGGGTCCTGTCCCCTCCCTCCCCTCTATGGGTGTCCCCTCTTTGGGGTCTCTCCTGCCCCATTTGGGGTCCCTCTTGCCCTAGTTGGGGTCCCTCCCCTCCTCCTTTGGGATCCCCTCCATGTTTTTTGGGTCCCTCTCCCCTCTCTTTGGGGTCTCACTCCTCTCTCTTTGGGGTCCCTCTCCCCCCTCCTTTGGGTCCCTCTCCCTTCTCTTTTGGGTCCCTCTCCCCTCTCTTTGGGGTCTTCTCCTCCATGTTTTTTGGGGTCTCTTTCCCCTCTCTTTGGGGTCTCACTCCCCTGGTTTCGGGGTCCCACTCCCCTCTCTTTGGGGTTCACTCTCCCCTCTCTTTGGGGTCCCTCTCCCCCTTCTTTGGGGTCTCACTCCCCTGGTTTTTGGGGTCCCTTCCCTCCTCCTTCGTGATCTTCTCCTCCATATATTTTGGGGTCCCTCTCCCCCTCCTTTGGGGTCTCACTCCCCTGGTTTTGGGCTCTCACTCCACTCCCTTTGGGATCCTCTCCCCTCTCTTTGGGGTCTCACTCCCCCTTCTTTGGGGTCTCACTCCCCTGGTTTTGGGGTCCCTCTCCCCTCTCTTTGGGGTCTCACTCCCCTGGTTTTTGGGGTCCCTTCCCTCCTCCTTCGTGATCTTCTCCTCCATATATTTTGGGGTCCCTCTCCCCCTCCTTTGGGGTCTCACTCCCCTGGTTTTGGGCTCTCACTCCACTCCCTTTGGGATCCTCTCCCCTCTCTTTGGGGTCTCACTCCCCCTTCTTTGGGGTCTCACTCCCCTGGTTTTGGGGTCCCTCTCCCCTCTCTTTGGGGTCTCACTCCCCTGGTTTTTGGGGTCCCTTCCCTCCTCCTTCGTGATCTTCTCCTCCATATATTTTGGGGTCCCTCTCCCCCTCCTTTGGGGTCTCACTCCCCTGGTTTTGGGCTCTCACTCCACTCCCTTTGGGATCCTCTCCCCTCTCTTTGGGGTCTCACTCCCCCTTCTTTGGGGTCTCACTCCCCTGGTTTTGGGGTCCCTCTCCCCTCTCTTTGGGGTCTCACTCCCCTGGTTTTTGGGGTCCCTTCCCTCCTCCTTCGTGATCTTCTCCTCCACATATTTTGGGGTCCCTCTCCCTCTCTCTTTGGGGTCTCACTCCTCTCCCTTTGGGTTCCCTCTCCCCTCTCTTTGGGGTCTCACTCCTCTCTCTTTGGGGTCCCTCTCCCCCCTCCTTTGGGTCCCTCTCCCCTCTCTTTGGGGTCTCACTCCCCTGGTTTTTGGGGTCCCTCTCCCCTCTCTTTGGGGTCCCTCTCCCCTCTCTTTGGGATCTTCTCCTCCATGTTTTTTGGGGTCCCTCTCCCCCTTTCTTCCCCCTCCCTCTTCCCCTTCTCCCTGAGGTGTCTTCCTCCCCTTTTTGGGGTCCCTCTCCCCTCTCTTTGGGCTCTCACTCCCCTGGTTTTGGGGTCCCTCCCCTCCTCCTTTGGGATCTGACCCTTGACCCCCTCTTTCCTCCCCCCAGACCCCTCCCTGCGCCCCCAAACTGGACACCCCCAGCCCCATTTTTGGCCTCATCGGTGACCGAGAGGTAAGTTCAGCCTCCGGGGGAGACCCGGGCGGTTAGTATATTTTTTCGGGGTGTACGTGGGGGTCACCCCCGTTCCTAAACCACCCTCCCCGCAGACCCCTTTCTCCTGGACCTCGAAGGAGGACGACGTCGCCAACCCTGACACCCCCAAGACGCTTTTCCAGCCCCGCTCGGCGACACCAACGTGGAGGGAGCCCCCTGGTTGCCCCAGACCAGGCCCCAGGAGCCCCCACCGTTCTCCCATCATGCCCTTGGCCTTCAGCCCCATCGCCTCACGGCACCTCCGGCCTGCTCGGCCTCACCCGGAGCCGAGCGAGAGCCACGAGGAGATGTGGCCGCTAGGCCGGACATGTGGCGAGAGCCATGAGGAGATGTGGTCACTAGGCCGGACTCGTGGTGAGAACCATGAGGAGCCGTGGCCACTAGACCGGACGCGTGGCCAGAGCCACGAGGAGCTGTGGCCACCAGGCCGGACACGTGGTGAGAGCCACGAGGAGTTGTGGCCACCAGGCCGGATACGTGGTGAGAGCCACGAGGAGTTGTGGCCACCAGGCCGGACTCATGCCAAGCGCCGAGGACCACGTTGCTGGCACCACCGGCTCCAGAACGAACTGATCTGCCATGATCCCACTTGGCATGAGTCGTTCCAGAGCGACTCAGCTTGGCGTGAGTCGAACCGGCACGAACCAATCCGTGAGTCGGTGAGGCATGAGCCAATCCATGATGATCCCGCTTGGCGTGAGTCGTTCCGGAGCGACTCAGCTTGGCGTGAGTCGAACCAGCACAAACCAATCCATGAGCCAATCCATGATGATCCCGCTTGGCGTGAGTCGTTCCGGAGCGACTCAGCTTGGCGTGAGTCGAACCAGCACGAACCAATCCATATCTTTCCAATACAAATATATAATGGAAATAATTTCTGTAACTTTGATTAAAATTATGAAAATTAAATTATTTTAAACTAGTTGATGTAACTTAATGTTCTTAAAAATCTGGATATGTGTTCAGTACAGGGCTGAACATAGGATAAATCGGTGCTTCTAATTGGGATGATCTGTCCGACATGTTTCCTGTCATCCCACTGCAGGTCATGAAGGAGCTTAACCAGCTGATGGCAAACAACTGATGAGCAGAGCAGCCCTCTGCAAGCTTTTATTTCAGAGCAGATACAGTTAATGCCTGTGAAGATGGCCCAGATGGCCTGTAGCTTTCTTCTCTGCTTTTGTGGTTCCTAAAGGAAGGATCATAAATGCTGTACTGTAAGTTACAGAAGATGAAATGAGCTTTCTAGAAGATAGCTGGACTAGGCCTTGGGGCTGCTGTGCCACCACTAAACCCTACTCTGGGAGAAAAGTTTTGGTGCCTGTACTCATTGTTGCGTTACTGACAGTTTTGCTGTAATTACTGTTTTATCCAGTATCTCCTGTTGGGTTTACTGGGTGATCCACTAGAAAAGCTCCAAAAGCTTAACTTGATTACAGGAAAGAAGATGCTAACTAAAGGGTTGTGCTTAATGCTATCAGGGTAACTCGTACAAAATTGAACTCCACCTTCAATTTAAAATATGCGTTTATGACCATCATTAACAGTACTAGCAGCACTGACTCTTGAGTTTATTCTCTGCAAGATGTTGAGCCATCGAGGGGTTTGCTGTTAAGTTGTGTGCTGAGTGAATGGTTGCCTGGCCACACTAGAGAAGCGCTCCTTCAGCTTTTTATTGAATAGGTTTGAAGAGCCACCTTTTTTTTGAGTTGGAGTTGAGTTTTGCTGCAAGTACAAGGTCTTAACTTCTAGGTATTATTACCTTTTACGTAATGAAAGATTTAACAGAAGTGAAACATAAATGATTGCTAAAAGCTTTTTAATTATTTCTTGTATGGTGGCAAACCCCTTGTCTTTTCATAATGTTAACCCTGCCTAAAGAGTTCAGTTATTGTTGAGTGTGCTCTCGTTAGGAATTCTTTTGAATTATGTCATAAAACTGCATATTAACTGTACTTCTTCAGTATTCCTGTGAGAGTGCTGTGAAAAAAAAAGTACAAAGGCTTTACTGTAATTCACCATTATATATGCGTTAGTTACCAGACAGTGGAAACCTGCTCACAAAGCTCCCTGCGTTCTTTGTTGAAAGTCAATGTTGTGGTCTTAAAATAATGAAGAAAGTCTAAACCTTGCATTGATGGACGGGGTGTCTGCCTGTCTTAGGAAAAATGAGTGGGAACTAGACTGTTGGGGTGTTAGAACCCAAAGGAACAGCGTTACAGTGCGTCCCAGGAGGCTGCTGGCAAACAGAGCTCTGCCCTGGCCTCGCAGCCCCAGGGACAAGAGGAGTAAGTGTTTATAAGGACTTCTTTCCTTGCTTGGTTATGCTATAGACAGGGCCAACTGGTGCTTGCCAGGACCAGCTGGGACCAACGCAGAAACTCATGTATGATGTCAATCCTTGGCAGTTCTAGTGGTGCACAAGATGGGTCTGAACCGGGGCGATTCCCGAATATTACCTCCTCTAGGAAAGCGCAGCAACTGAGAAACAACCAAAAAGAGAATTCAGATTTTTGAATAAAGACTGGTTTCTGAGAATTGTATGTACGTTCCCAATAACTTGTAAGTAGAAAGCATGGCAAGTGGTTGAAATTTGAGTTTGCTGAGTACTATATAAAAGCAAAATTTCTCCTAGTGAACTTCCAGGCACGATAATTGAACCTAAGATAGTAACAGAATGTGACAGTGTGTCCTGGAATGTGCTTCAAAAAGGAGCATTCCCACTTTTGCCCTGTTCCGACATTCCAAATGGGATATTTTAATTAGGTATGCCAGATGCAGAGCATCACATTCAAGTTGCTGAGTTGGGATTGGATGCTTCCTGCAGACAAATACATGAATTATTTTTACTGTTGTAGTGTGTGGGCTGACGCTGCCATCTGAAGGCAAGGAGTTTGAGTTCTCCAGGCTCTTTCCCTTCCAAAATGACACCAAGCTGTGAGGACCCTGCACTGAGAGAGGAACGTTCCTTGTTGTCTCATCATGGCTGTGGAATGGCCTCTGTGGGCTGTAACATCTGAAAGAGTTGAGGGAAAAGCTGCCAAGTCAAATCTTTTAGTAGGGAGAATTCAATGATTGCTTTAACTGGCTGTTATTTCTATATTTACTGCTGAGTTTTTGTTTTAATAGTTAATTTTTTGCTGTTCTAGAAAGATCTGGTCATAGCATTCTGTTACCTTAGCTTTCTTTTTCTGCTAAGGGAACACCAGACATTATTGAAATGTCAGTGACTTGTAGTTAAATTCTCCTTCCATATCTAATTAGACCTAAGTGGTCAGTGAGGTTAGAGAGGCTAAATGAAAGGAACACAGTTAGTTCAGTGTTCACGCATTTGCCAAATCAATTTTAATTACATTCATAGAGATATCTGGTTCTTCTGAAGTACAACGTTAAGTCTTTTTCAGAGTAATAGGAGATTGCTCGGCTGAATTTTATTTTGATGCTGTTCATTTGTGTTGTACTTTCCTTAAGAATGATGTGCCTCGAGCTGACTACACAGGACAATAAAAATGACGGACCTTTTTTCTGGTCCAGTCTTCTATAACATCTGTATCTTTTTAATATCCCTGTATAGTTTAATCGATTAGAGCACTGTTGGATGACTAATAGTGATGGAAAGATTTGTAACCAAATAGAGCACTTGTGTTAACAGCAAGTGAGATGAAAAAAGAGTGTGAGTGGGACACTAATATTCCTAAGATGGGAAGCTGGCAAGGCTTTAATATGCAGACGTTTGCTCGTGATGTAGTTCGATTGCATAATTAGCAGGTTTTTATTATTATTCCAACTGCTACAATCCAATTGTATTGCAGCAATCAGACTTCTCCTAATTTCTCACAACACTTAGAGATGCAAAGGAAGAACTTCATTCATGCAGCCTGCAGCAGAAGTGAATACAGACTCCTGCCAGGAGGCCCCTAGTGTGAGCTTTAGGTGCACTGTGGAGATCTGAATAGAGGTGCAGAAAATAGTTCTCCTAAAAATGACAGCAAGTTGCATTGAAGTGTTGATCTGCAGAGCGGCCTGGACAGACGGAATTGATGGACAGAGGCCAAGGGGCTTCAGCAAGGCCACGTTCTGAGTCCTGCACATGGGGCACAACCACCCCAGGCAAGCGGCTGGAGAGCTGCCTGGAGGAGAAGGACCTGGGATTGTTGGTCAACAGCAGCTGAACATGAGCCAGCAGTGGCCCAGGTGGCCGAGAAGGCCAACAACATCCTGGCTTGGATCAGCCATGGGGTGACCAGAAGGAACAGGACAGGGAAGACTGGTGAGGCCGCATCTCGAATCTGGATTCAGTTTTGGGCCCCTCACTGCAAGACAGACATGGAGGGTCTGGAGCGCATCCAGAGAAGGGGAAGGGTCTGGAGCACAAGGGTTCTGGGAACAGCTAAAGGACCTGGAACTGTTTATCCTGAATAAAAGGGAAGACCTCATCGCTCCCTGAAAGGAGGTTGTAGTGAGGTGGGTGTTGGTCTCTTCTCCCAAGTGAAAATCAATAGGATGAGAGGAAATGGCCTCAACTTGCACCAGAGGAGGTTTAGATTGGATATCGGGAAAAATTTCTTTCCTGAAAGGTTTCTCAAGCACTGGCAGAGGTGCCCAGGGAAGTGGTAGAGTCACCGACGCTGGAGGGATTTAAAAGCCATGTGCGTGTGGTGCTTAGGGACATGTTTTAGTGGTCGTGTTAGGTTAAGGGTTTGCTGCGATTATCTTAAAGGTCTTTTCCAACCTAAACAATGCTAAAGCAACTCTTGGAGTAGAAACCTAGGTTACAGAGAACAACTCAATTGGGATTTTTTTTTTTTAGCCCCTCCCCTAGAATACACATTACTTTTTGATGAGGACGTGAATTCCTTTTCATGAGGAAGATTGCTTTGGTGTTGCTGTTATTTGGTGTGTCCAGCTTTGTCAATTATTCTATTTCTGCTCTTATACAGTTACATAATTATTTTTTCCCCCACATTGTATCTGTTTTCAGTGACCACACTGTGAATGTAATAGCTTTGCTGCAGGGATGATTACAGGCGCCCACGGTAATTTGACGTTGTGATTATTTCTGAAGGATGATGTGAAACATTGAATTTCCATGCTTTCTGTTATAAAGGAAATAATGCTGTGTATTTCCCATTTTCATATGATAATTTGTAAAAATTCCCCCCATTCACTTTATCAAGAGGTGGAACTGACATCAGTCACATCCTGGAGATTCTTCTCATCCTACTGCTTTCTGAGATGTCTGTGCTTTGGGATGTTTAGCAAACTCCTATTTTTTTTTTTTTTTAATTTACCTATCTAGAACCGAGAAGTTCATTGTCTTCTGTGGAACTAAAAACTATGTAAACTGAGAATTAGATGCCAACCTAGTCATTAATTTTTCTGTAGAAGAAGCTTCAACCTTATGTGGCAGCTTGTGCAAACCCCTGACGTAATGTGCTTTCCTTCACATCTCTTGTGGCTCTGGCTTGCTGCCTGTGCTCCTACTGTAATGAGAAAAGAGCTACTTCATCCAGCCTGTGGACTGTAATAAGGAACTTATATTATCTGGATCGTTCAGGAATGCAAAATAGTGAGAGTTGCCCCGTCTCAAATGCAATGAGAGGTCATCATTTGCATTCTGAAGGCTCCCTGAAAATATACTTTATTGCTCAGACCCTTTGGCAAATTAGAGAACGGCTGAGAAATAAGCATCTGACCCTTCCAAAGTGCTATGGTTTTCAAGTAGTTTTGTGACTGGTTAATTTTTTTTCCACTTACCTGATTTATGAACTATTTGCAGACCTTTAAAATTTATTTATATTTGACTTGTGATCACAACGTCCTGATGTAATTGTTCTGCTCCGGCTATGATTTCTGCCAGTCCCTTGCTGAGAATGTAACCTAGAACCTCCCAAACCCAAATCTGAGAGGTTTTGTTGGGGTTATCAGCTCCTGCATCATTTTTCTAGGCACCTGTTTGCACTGTGATTGAATTAATATCAACTTGAAATGGGGATTCATACAAAGGTTTTCCACTACTGTGAGATTCAAAAGAGAAACTGCTGAATAACAAAGTAGGTTCCATAAGTTCTAATATTGGCAACAGAGTTGTCTGCTGTGTTTTCCGCTGAGTTCCTGTCGTGGTCTCAAAACCACAACGGCAGCAAAAGAATGTCTTTTTTACACAGATAATATGGATTTCAGCTTTTTGACCATCCCCTAACAGCAATGCGGGAAAGGTAAAGAATAAACCTTTTTAATGTGAGTTCACGGCATGTTTAATTTTGCTGGGTTTATGTCTTTAGCTGTAACGGACGTGAGGATTTTCTTACTTGTCTAACATTCCATGTGAGAGCAGTCTGACTGACTTCAGACTTGATTAAGTGGCAGAAGCGTTTTTGCTAAGTATCAGAAATATGGGAATGGATAGAGGCCGTGGCCGGGTGTTTGTGCCACATTTTAATGGTATAACTTCATTTAGTGCATTTGTAATTACCTGCAATTTTGGAATTGAAGTGCATTATAGAATTAAACCCATGTCTCCTCCTGATAGTGTTCTATTACTTTGCTAAATAAAAATTTTAATGATGCTTCTAGGGGATATATTGTCTATGTAATCATGCTTTCAAGGACCACTTAGCTCCTTGTAACGCGGAGGGGAGGAACGGAGCTGGTTCCAGTTCAGATATGAAATAGTTCTTTTGCTATACTTTGCTAAGAGTCATGGTTGCATGCAGGGGAGTAGTTAATGCTACTTCTGCTCTTGCACTTTGCTTTATGGTTACACGAGTTCTCTGAGGAGAATCATTCCTTTCATGGCAACCGTCTGAAGTGCAGCTCTCTGTAGAGCAGGGAGCTAGTTAACTAAGTAATAAAGCTACCTGAGCACTTGGTAGCAGACAGGTAGCCCTTAAAAGCCGACTAGTTTATGACAGTCTCTGCTAAATGGCTTTGTGAGCTGGCAGCAGCCTCTGAGGAGCTGAGCTTCCCTCTGTTTCTCAGGCTCTGGCTGAGCTGCAGACACAGGGTGCGAGTGAGACAAATGGGCTGATCTGGAAACATGCGTCGCCACAGACTGTGCCGTTCTGTCCTCTTCTGGTGTGTCTGGTAGCAGCAGTGCTGGGAACCTTGCTGCATTGGCACACAGATCGGAAGCAATTTTTTCTGCAAGTTGTTTATCTTTAAATAAACTCATTTAAGACGAGCACGAGATATCATGAGCACACTGTAATTGTTTCCAAATATCGATAACTTATGGTGAACAAAGCTTTGATAGATAGGGGCTTTGCTTTTCTTTGTTTGCTCTGTTGGGGAATTAAGAGTAAACATGAATGAAGTGCATTATTTCAGAATCAATATTACTGTGGATGAGGCATGCAAAATAAATCGAATCTCTGCTAGGGTGCGGATGGCAGACTTGAGCGTGAGGTGAAGGAGCAAACATTGGCAATTCCTTGTACATGTGTGTGTCCTTTGGGCTTGTATAATACTGAAAAATGTTTCAGATGAAACCAGTACTCTGACAGCTTAGGTTAATTATGAGACTTGAGACTTTTTTTCACAGCTGCAAACTTCTCATGGAGAAATTGAGGTCAGGTTGTTGAATTCTTTCTGTTTAGGGAAATATCCTTTCTGGCTTCGTCCTTACATAGTCCTGAAAACCTCTTTTGTCTCCTGGAAAAGAGGACACTTCATAGCCTAACCTGAGACAGAAGAGAATTTGAATTGTAAGGGGTTGATCCTCTCTTCTAGCAAAAATTACCTGGAACTTTTTTTCTTTATTATCACTGAGGTAGCAAATCCTGCTGAAACATTAAAAAAAAGAAGATGAACTCACGGAACACATCGTGATGGGACCTAGGTGATCTGTTGCAATCACAAAACATATTTTGAAGTCATTGAGGACAGCTCCTTCGAAGAAATCGGTTTTAGAGCAGAGATACAATAGGAATGATGTGGATAGGAAGTATAAATAATTGAAGAATTCTCATTTTTGAGGACAAAAAAGTAAAGGTGCACATTTTCTTACATCTTTGTGTAAAAGAGTGATCATTCCTGTGTGTTCTGTCACCTCATAACTCATTGCATTGGAGAGTTGATAGCAAAGAGATATTTTGGAAAAACCATAAAAGATGTTTGCAGTGTTTTAACAGAACTAGAAAGAAGGTCGCGTCACTTGATGTACCTCCTCAAAGCCTGTCGAGTGTTACTGAGCAGTCTTGTGTACACAAACCTCAGCAATTTACTTGCTAGATAGGGAGAACGTAGT
>JAUMJK010001991.1:0-55860 GCA_033558105.1 Coccyzus lansbergi | reverse complement strand
CAGCCGGGGGCTTCGCGGCGGCCTGAGGAGGGGGGACAGCAGCGGCACCGGGACCCGGCGGGATCCGAACCGGAGCCAGGGCCGGTGAGCTGGGGGGAGGCTTGTGGGGGCGAGTGGCCTCGGGGGGGGGGGGGGGGGGGGGGGCTCATGGGGGAGAGGGGGTGCTGAGAAGCCTTGGAGTGGGGGGTCAAGAGGGGCCTTGGGGGGCAGGGGGCGCTGGAGGGCCTTGAGGGGGTTCTCGTGTGGGGAGGGGGCGTCTTTTGAGGAGGGGGAGGGGCCTCGTGTGGGTCGGGGGTAGTCGGTTGAGGAGTTGGGAGGCGATTGAGCCTTGTGAGGGGAACCGAGAGGCCTCGGGAGGGGTGGGGGGGCGGATCCTGTGTGGGGAGGGGGCTCACGGGGAGGTGGGGGTCGGGGGGGGGGGGGGGGGGGCTTGTGAGGGGGGGGTCTGAGAGGCCTCGTGAGGGGTGGAGGGTTCCTGTGTGGGGAGGGGGTTCGTTTGAGGAGTTGAGGGAGGCTTGTGAGGGAGAATCTGAGAGGTCTTGGGAAGGGGAAGGGGGTCTGGTGTGGGGGAGGGGGGGCTGAAGGGCCTTGAGAGGAATCTAGTGTGGGGAGGGGGGAGCGTTTGAGGAGGAGGAGGGCGAGGGGTCTGGTGTGGGGAAGGGGGAGCTGAAGGGCCTTTGGAGGGTTGGGGGGGTCAGGAGGTGCCTTGTTGGGGGAGGCTGAGAGGATCTCGTGTGGGGAGAGGGGGATGTTTTGAGGAGGAGGAGAGTGAGGGGCCTTGTGTGGGGAGGGGGGGCCTGAGAAGCCTTGGGGTGGGGGGTCAGGAGGGGCTTTGTGAGGAGAGGGGGGGTGAAGGGCCTTGAGAGGCATCTAGTGTGGGGAGGGGGGATCTTTTGAGGAGGGAGAGGGGCCTTGTGGTGAGGGGAGGGGAGGCTTGAGGGGTCTTGGGATGGGGACGAGAGGGGCCTCATGTGGGGAGGGTCTTTTGAGGAGGGTGGGGGGAGTCTTGTGAGGGGATGGGAGGTTGGGGGGGCTTAGAGGCCTCGTGAAGGGGAGAATCTTCTGTGGCCAAGGGGGGTTGAGGGGTCTTGGAGTGGGAATCGAGAGGGACTCTTGGGTGAGCGGGGGTCCTTTGAGGAGGGGGACTTGAGGGGCCTTGGGGCGGGGGAAGGTTTAAGAGTGGCCTTATGTGGAGAGGGCTGAGAGGCCTTGTGAGGGATGGGGGGATCGTGTGTGGGGAGAGGGCACTGAGGAGCCTTCTGAGGGGGACCAGGAAAGGCTTTGTGAGGAGTGGGGGGGGGGGGGGGATTCTTCTGTGAGGAGGGGGGGTCTGAGGGGCCTTGGCAGTCGGGGGCTGTCAGGAGGGGACCCCTAGGTAGGGAGAGGTCGCTGAGGGGCCTTGTGGGGGGGTGGGAGGGGACAGGAAGGGCCTTATGGGGGGTGGGAGGTCTCAGGATGGGGATCAAGAGGGGCCTTGGGTGGGGGAGGCTTTTGTGAGGGGTTGGGGGGGGGGCGCAGGGGCCTTGTGAGGGGAAGGAGTGGATCAGGAGAGGCCTTGTGAGGATGGGGAGGGGGCTGAAGGGCCTTATGATGGGTTTTACGTGGGGAGTGGGGTCAGGAGGGGCCTTGTGAGGGGTGTGAAAGGCCTTGGGAAGGGTCTTACGTGGGGAGAGGATGGTTGGGAGGGCCCTTGGCGGAGGTGGGGGGGTGAGATTTGTGAGATATGGAAGGGTCAGGAGGTGCCTTAAGGGGGTGGGGGGGGACTCTGAGGGATCTTGTGTGGGCGGGGGGGGATCAGGAAGGCCCTTGTAGGGGGTGAGTCATTCATGGGGGACCCCGTGTCGGGAAGGGGTGGTGAGGGGCCTTGTGAGGGGTGAGGGGGTCGGGAAGAGCTTTGTGAGTGAGGATATGAGAGGCCTGATGAGGGACCTTGTGTAGGGGAGGGGATCAGGAGAGACTGTGTGGGGTGGAGGGGATCGGGTTGGGGGCCCCTTGTGAGGGATTGTATGTGTGGAATGGGGGTTCAGGGGTTCCTTGTGAAGCAGGAGGGGACTGAGAAACCTTATGAGTTGTCTTGGAGTGGGTGTCAGGAAGGGCTTTGTGAGATGTGGAGGGGGCTTGAGATGGGGGGTGGGTTCTGTGGGGACTTGTGAGTGGGTGGGAGTCAGGACCCCCCCCCCCCCCCCCCCCCCCTTGAGGGGTCGTTTGTGGGGAGGGGGTGGCCGGACCTAGCCTTGTGAAGGGAGAGGGGGGCTGAGGAGCCTTGAGGTGGGGATCAGGGGGGCCTTGTGGAGGAGGGAACAACCTAGGGGGGTGTCTGTGGGGAAACGGGGGGCAGGAGGGGTGCTATGTGGGGTGGGGGATGCCACGTGATGGAGGGAGGAGCGGTGGTTTGGGAGGGAAGGGTGACAGTGAGGGGGCCTGCGGGCAGGCCTGGGTGCCTCCCTCCCATCATTCCAGCCTGACTGGGGAGCGGGACGGTGGGCAGGGGTTTGGAGGTCCCAGGGGAGGCCACAGAGGGGGTTTTGGGGTGGGCTTGGGGCAGTGTGTGTGGGGTGGGGGGCTGTTGTGGGGAGTGGGGCAGCCCAGGATGAGTCAGGGCCAGGCTCTGCGTGTGGGGTCAGGAGCATTAATCCATTATTTATGCTGCAGCCGGTCCACGTACACAGCCCAGAGTGCTTCCTCCCGCCATCCTTCCTCCCTCCACCACGCTCCTCCCGTCCCAATCCATCCTGTAAATCCTAGGGGTCGGAGTCTTCTCCCGGTACACTCGGAGATCTCGCTCTACGGCCTTTAGGTATTACCGTAACACAAATAATTAACTAACACGGGTGGTGAAAACCAGGCTGAGCTGCAAGGAGGGAGTTTGACACCCCCACCCCCTTATCCACTCAGGGTTTTCTTTAGGAGAGAGCGAGGAGGTGGCTTCCGCCGCCTGCTCCCTTCTCTCTTCCCCCATCGCTCGTTGGGGCTGTTCTGGTTTTTCGATCCCAAGTGAGCAGAAGGAGGCGTTTATGTATCCGCAGAGGGAGCTGTTGCAGAGAAGTTGGGAAGCTTGGTTCCCTGTGGAAACATGCCCTACACCACAGTTCCATGGGAAGGAAAGGGAAGGATAGGGTTTAGCTTGGTTTGGAAAGGGGAGAAAATCCTGTCAGGAATAGAATCATAGAATCACCAGGTTGGAAGAGACCCACCGGATCATCAAGTCCAACCATTCTTATCAAACTCTAAACTGTGTCCCTCAGCGCATCGTCCATGGATCAGCTATTGTGTCCTGCTGTTTTCACCCCTTTGAGCTTGTTAGGGCTGTGTTTCCTGCTGGATACTTTCATCAGAAAGCTCTGAAAGGAGGTTGTGGAGAGGAGGGAACTGAGCTCTTCTCCCAAGATTCAGGGGACAGGATGAGAGGGAATGGCCTCAAATTCCACCAGAGGAGGCTCAGGATGGACATTAGGAAAAAATATTTCATGGAAAGGGTGATTGGGCAGTGTCAGAGGCTGCCCAGGGAGGGGCTTGAGTCCCCTTCCCTGTAGGGGTTTAAGGGATGGGTGGACGAGGTGCTGAGGGACAGGGGTTAGTGATTGATGGGAATGGTTGGAATCGATGATCTGGTGGGTCTCTTCCAACCTGGTGATTCTATGATTCTATGTCTGGGGGTGTTTGAGGTTCTTGAGGCCCCAACAGTTGCAGGGGGAGGGTGTGGGGTGTTTTGCTGTGCTGTCCAGTTCTGGGACCCTTGGATTCTCCAGCAGGATTTTTTCACCCGAGCCCTATTTTACCATCCAGCTGGAACACAAGCCCAAATCCAGGAAACTCAGGACCTGGAGCAGGTCAGGTAGAGCAGAGAGGAAAGTGATCATAGGTGTTTGGCATGAGAGCTTCTTAAAGTGAGCCTGGAAAGCAGCGTCCGACCGGGAATCCCAGACCACAACTCCTCCTGAAGGAGACACAGCCTGGTGGTTGGCTCTTTGATCCTGCTTGAGTGTTTGTACTCCCTCTGAGCAGGGTTTGGAGCATCCCTGCAGGGTTGTGCCCTCTGGAATAGGCAGACTTACCCCTCTGCGCAGCAAACCCTCCCAATTAGCGTCTCGGTGGTGGATGTTTGAGAATAGCTGATGCCCGGTCATGCTCTGCATAATGCGCTTGGCGAAGGAACAATAAATGCCTGGATTTAAGCAGAATATAGACAGCTAATTATCCTGGAGGCTAAATGTTCCCTTCGGTCCCCAGGGAATACCAAACCCCCCGCAAACTCCCAGAGCAATATTAAGAAATGGTTTCCTAAATCCTACAATCGTTCTTTGTGTTGTCCAGTTTTCCGATCCATCATCCGGTGTTGTGGAAGGATGCGTATGTGGTAGGGAAAAGCTGGAGCTCTGTAGAGGCCGGGATTTGGCTGGGGAAACCGGTGTTAGTGCTGCACTTGGAGGGGCCAAGAGGCCATGTTTCTTCCCCGTGTGCTCCAGCTGAGCCGTTGTTGGTTGGAAAGAGCTCCTGGAAGCCAAGGGGCTTGACTGAGAGGGAAAAAGAAAGGTAAAAACCCAGTTACGGTGTGGCTTGTGCTGTGCTTGTGTCTTTCCTTATGGATGCAGCGTAACAAAGCTGCCAGCCTGATGTTCTCTGGGCGATTTTGAGGGCAAAAAAGGTTTTTCTGGGAGCAGAAGTGGCTGTGGAGGGTGAATCATAGAACAATCAGGTTGGAAGAGACCCATCGGATCATCGAGTCCAACCATTCCTATCAAACACTAACCCATGTCCCTCAGGACCTCATCCACCTGTGCCTTAAACACCTCCAGGGAAGGGGAATCAACCACCTCCCTGGGCAGCCTATTTCAATGTCCAATGACCCTCTGTGTGAAATGGACTCGTTTGGGTCTGTTGTGGCTTCACGGGTTTGCCCCAAATCCCAGGGATTTCAATACTGTCTAAAATCCCCAGGAATTCAACAGAGACCTGGGAGAAACCAGGCTGGCAGCACCTGGTGAAGGTCATGGGAACTTTGAGATGTTCCTGTGCGCAGTGGGCAATGAAACCAGCCCCTCTAGGCTGGGATGCAGAGGGAATTCCAGAGTTCCCACTGGAATTGTGGCCTTTTTTTTTTATTATTTATTTATTTGGACATGCTATAAAATTGAGTTAATTCCCTTCTTGCTTGAGTGCGTCATGGAGGGGGATCCAGCGCTGTGGGAAAACACCCAGCACCTCGGAGGTACCGGAGTCTTGGAAAATGGATTTTTGTTTGGGAATGATTCCAAATGGGATCATTGATCCTGCTGAAAGGCTGATGTGTGTGCTCGGAGATGACTCTTACGTGCTTGATCGAGGTGATTAAAATAGCCTGTTAAGGGAGTACTTAACTCCAGAGCCAATTAGCCAGATGCTGCCGAACAGCAGGAATTGCACTCCGGCTCTAGGACAACCCACCCAGCCACTGGCATGGGCTCCCAGAGCCCCAGGAAAAAACCCTCCCAAAAAGCAGGTTTCGTTCTCTTCAACCTCGTATTTCTCAACCAAAGCATCTTGTGTAGGCTATTTACAACATCCAGACACATTTCTCCCTGTTTATCCTCTCCCTCTTCAAACAGGGAGCTATTGAGCTCCCAGAGTTGACTGGAATTGCCTGTCTAGACAGAGCAGGAATAGCCCAGGGGTCTGGTTTGGGAGCCGTTCCATTTTTAATTTACTTTCTATAGAATTCTGAATGTTTTCTCCCCTTTGGAATTGTTTGGAACATACTGATATTAGGGCATTTAACAGTCCCGTGCGTTCTGAGGGTGATTTGGGAGCAGTCTGTAGTGCTGGCGGCTCTGGGAAGGCACCGGTTGCTCCTGAGGAAGCAGCAGGAGCTGGCGCAGCAGGAGGCTCTGCTGCTACAGTGACGATATTTCATTGTAATCCCACAGGTAGATCCCTCGACGTTTCCTGGTGGATGTTTCCCTGTTTCCATAGCCACATCCGAGCGCTCTGTGAGCCGTCTGTTGCCCTTAATCCGAAGGCACTCCCCGCCAGTAACGAGTTTATTTGAACCCGCATTAGCCTTTGCTATTTTACCAGCCTTGACATTTCCACTTGGGTTTTAAAGCCGCTCGTGTGTTTTACAGCCCCTGGTGCTGCTCTGTGTGAGGCTCCCGGCTGATGGCCCTGCTGGAATTCCCGGACATGGAGTCACAGGCAGGGCCTGTGGCGGCCTGGACCCCGATTCTGACCCAAGCCGGGGTTGCTTGGCCCTCGATTCTTACCGGGAGGAGACTGGAATGAAGCATTCATTGCGCTGTTGCCATTTATACCCTTGGATACCAGCAGGGTTTGGTTTCCACTCTGTTATTTTATTCCTTTTGTGCTTAGAATTTTCTTGCCAAGCAACCGTTCAGGACCTGCCGTTGTTTTTCCCCCTCAAGACTTAATTTCTCTTTATTTTACCTCTCTGAAGTAGGTAAAACTGTGATTTTTGGGCAATAAGATGCAGTGTTTCAGGCTTTTTGAGATTTCCCAATAACTTCTGTCCTGGCAGCTTTAGTTTTTCACGACATGTTCCCAAACTCTTGGAATGAGCTGTGCTGCTGTGATTTGCTTTCTGGGGATGTTAGAGTGTTGCTTTGTTAATTTTGGGACAACTTGAGAGAATGCAGGTAAAGCCCCTTCAAGCTCAACGTTACTGGCAGTGCTGGTGTCTTTCCTTCTTCCGGATTAAAGCATCCTTGTCTTTTTCTATAAACGGGATTATAAAGCCGGCTCTGAAGCGCAATTGTGGCTTTGGTTTTAAAACCCTGAGCTGTAGAGACCCGGGTGCTCAGCTCCGGGATCACAGGTCAGTTCCTGAGCCCTTTCTGCCTCTGCAACCCAGCGTTATCAGCGCTGCGGGTGGTGCTGGACGCTCCCCGAGCTGGATGCCTACACTGCCTGCCGCCCTTTTCCTGGTAGGGAGCACAGAGCAGGCTGGAAGGGAAGTGAAACTGCGGTGTAATCACTCAAACCGCAGCTCTTCGGCCGGCGGAGCTCTGTGCTTAACCTGCCCGCAGCCTCCCCGCGCCGCTCGTGTCCGATATCGCAGCCTCATCTGCTGCTAAACTCGCCAGTTCCTGTGATTCTGAGCAGAGTTTCACATGGCAGGGTTTGTGTGAGGTGGGATTTGGTGCTTGGAGGCATTGCAAGGAATTAAGGCGTTGGATTCGGAGCACTGAGGGGCAGTGTTTGTAACCAGCTCTCAGGCCAGGACGCTGCTTGCAGGTAAAACCCCTTTTGCAGAGTGTTTTTGGGCAGGCAGAGAGTGTTGGCTCTCTTGGATTGAGACTGCGAGGGACACTGACTAGGAATGAGTTTGGAACCCCTGTGGAGCTTAAAAAGGAGAACCCTAATGATAGGAAACATCTGTTTAAAGCGGACACTGGGGCAACGTCGCTGGGCAGCAGCCTCGCTGCATTCCTCACCCTCGTAAACTAGATCCCTGAAAACAATCCTGATCGGGGTGAACGGGGCTGAACTTATCGTTATTTTGAGAGCAGATTTCGTGTGTGTTTCTCAGCACCAGCGTTCCATTTCCAGGAGCACGTGGGCTTTTCTAAAATTCACGAGGGCTCCTGATGTTTGTGGAAACGTTTTGCCTCTTGGTTACCTGCATTTTACACATGGAAATGGCGTTTCTTGTGTTTGCCCCACTCTGTTGTGAGGTTTTGTAGGGCGGCCAGGTCTTTCCTTGAGGCTCGGCAGCTCAGAGAGGTTTCCATTGTTTCCCTACCTTGCATATCCTGCTGTTCTTTGTTTAACCTGTCATCGCTTGTTTGACGTGGGGCTGGCTGCCCTGGCTCTCACTGCCTTCTGAAAACAGGAGCTGGGGGCGCAGGGAGAAGCCACGTACGCAGTGCCATGCGGAGCTGAAGCCAGCGCTGACAATGGGTGCGTTCGGGTGCTGGCAGCAGCGCAGGTTCTGCCTCCCTGGGACGCATTAACACAGATCCTGGAGTCACCGCACTGGACCCCACACTCCCATCCGCTTCATCTAAGGCTCCTGCGTCTGTAAACATTTATGTAAATAGTTTTATGCCGGATTCTGACCCTCCCTGCACTCTGAAGTGACGGCAGCTTTACATTAAACCCATTCAGACCACACCACGTCCTTGGGATCTTGTTCCTTTATATTTAACGCTGCTGCTCATTTCTGCCTCATTTCACCTCTAAATGCAACACAAATTGTACTTTTAAAAAACAGGAACCGGACAGCTCTGGGAAGCAATCCTCTTATTTCCCTCCTTCTTTTTCCCCCCCTCTCTCTTTTCCAGACCCTGAAGATCGACACCAGTGGCTGCTCTCGGGCTTTGTGACAAGAAGCTGCTTTTGGGCGGCAGGAGCTGCAGCGTCGTGCCGGCTGTCAGCAGATTGCTGACAACTTCAGACCCCACTTGCCCTCGCAGCTGGGATTTTGCCATCCCAATCCAGATCTTTGCCGCTTCCCACGCTGATCCGGGGCTGGGTGTGAATTGCAACCGCTGGCTGCGTCGCACAGGGACAAAGACTCTTTATTCCCCTCCTCCCGTACAGCCGGACACCTGAGCGAACTGTGCTGAGATGTCTAGAAAGCAGAATACAAAAGGTAAGGTGTATCTGTACGTGATGCAATCAAACAACACTGTGGATTCCGAACTTAGCAATTAGGGAAGGGGTTAATTGCTCTTGGCATGCTCCTTTCAGTGCTGCTGATGTCACTTGACAGCTCATTGTCACTCTGCGGGTGACAGGGTGTAACCTGCTGGGATTTGTGGCATTTTGAGCAGCACTCAGCTGTCCTGCCGGACAGTTTTGATTCCACGAGGGCCTGTGCGATGTTAACACCGCGTTGCTGTCACAGTCAAGACAGCAGGAGAGAGGAGCAGTGGCCACAAGCTGAAGAGCTAGAGACCCAACCTGGTTTATTGTACGGCTTCCGCTCGTTGGGCACAGCCAAGTGGGTTTGAGTGTTATCTGGGCCTGAAATTCTTTCCCAAAGCCTTATTCCCAGGCAGCCCTTGTCCAGCCAGGGTCTCTGGAGAAGCGTCTACCAAACCAGGGTTTGTTCCTGCTGCTTGTGGCAACTACTTGCCAGGAGTCCAGTTAAGAAACCAGCCATGGAATTGCACTGGGATCGCTCCTCTCAGGTCCTCCCCTCCCAGGACTGTGACCCCAACCAGACCGATTTAAAGCTTCTCCCTTCCAGTCGGGCACAGAGGGCACCGATCGAGTTTGCAGGGAGCTTTTCCCTTGCTTTGTTTCCAAACACACGAGCTGGTTTTCCTTTTCCTGCCGTCGCATGTTAAGTGGGAAAGCTGTGTCGGCGTCAGGCACCTGGTTTCAGCGCGGGATCTCATTTGTCGCCTGTGAAACATTAATTCCAAAGCGTGTGTGCGCTGGGGCGAGGGTTACGGTTTTCTCTTTATTTGAACTGAGTCCTAATTAATAATTTAAGGCGAATGGGTTTGACAATTCATGTCCTCTACTTCAGGAGAAGCTTTTGTTCTCTGTAGATGATATTTTCCAAGAAGCTTTGGCATGGAAACGGTTTCTACCTGAGGAGCCTGGTGTCCTCCGACAGCCAGACCCGTGCAGGATCCACGGCAATTAGTAGCAGTTATGGAAATGTCTGAATAGGATCATTTTGGAGTGATTTTTAAAGCGCTGTGTTTCTGTCTGTGCTCTTGGGAGCCTCAGTCCAAGTCATTAAGAAATGGACTTCTCTCCGAGGCTGGAAAGGGAGCCCAGCAGTCGCTGGGAGAGAAAAACACACCGTGAGACAGCAGAGGAGAATTAATGGGGCTGGGAAGGGGACAGTGAGGGGAGAATATGGGAAGCTGTTAGTGTGAGAGAGATCAGGGGGGGTCTGGCACATCCCCAGCTAAACAAGGAAGCTGTTGTGACTGCTGCTCGTGGGGTTGTTTGGCAGAGAGGCCACAGGGAGAACCCTCTGGGAAGTGCCAGCGAACGCTGGGTTTGTGAGGAAAAGCAAAGGCATCCTGGACATCGATATTGGACACTGAGCGGGAATGCAGAGCAGCTTTAATTCCTCTGCCAGCAGGGACGTAACATCCACCCAGCTTTGTGCTGCGGCGGCACCAAGGGGCATGAGGAAAAGGGGGGAGGTAGAGCTGCAGCCTCCTGGCTGTGCCCTCGTCTCTTTGGGCTGTGATTGAATTCTCAATTACTGCTTCTCTGCCACTCTGGAATATTAATGAGGTCACCAAACGATTTCTAGCGCTCTGTGAAGGCACGTGCCTCGGCCAGGTAAGGGACAGCTCCTCGGTTCTTCTTTCCGAAAGCTAAACCTGGCCTCTCCGCAGCGAACAAAGAGCTGGGAGAGGGAGCGAGCCTGCCCTGGTTTGAATAATGCAGCAGGTTGGAAACCAACCCAGAAGGCCACTTGTTTCTTCTTGGAAGTGCACGGACCAGAGTGAGCACTGGAGCTCTCCAGAAGGACATTTTTAAGTCTTATGCAAAGTCTGGGCTCGGCACCGTGCTCTGCTCCTGAATGAAACTGGTGGTAAATAACCCAATACTCGGAGCCGTGTGGAGGAGAAACCAGCTCCATCTGCAAACCAGTCATGTCATCATCCGCAATCAGAATCCAGGCACTTGCAGCCACGCGTTGGTCATAGAATCAAGAATCATGAAGTGGTTTCGGTTGGAAGGGACCTCAAAACCCATCCAGTCCCACCCCTGCCATGGGCAAGGACACCTCCCACTGGCTCAGGGGCTCCAAGCCCCATCCAGCCTGGCCTTGAACCCCTCTAGGGTCAGGGCAGCCACCACTGCTCTGGGCAACCTGGGCCAGGGCCTCCTCACCCTTATCATGAAGAATTTCTCCTCAAGATCTCATCTCAATCTTCTCTCTATCAGCTTAAAACCATTCCCCCTCAGGTTTTCCCTGCCCTCCCTGATCAAGAGCCCCTCCTCAGCTTTCCTGGAGCCCCTTTCCATACTGGAAGCTGCTCTAAGGTCTCCCTGGAGCCTTCTCTTCTCCTGGCTGAACATCCCTGGCTCTGTCAGCCTGGTCTCCTCCGGGAGGTGCTGTCAAGGTTACTCTGGGTGGCTTGTTGCAGCTTGATGATACTCTATAAGGGATCATTTGGAAATCCAGAGGAAAGGTGATCTGGTAGGTCAGGTTTGTTGCTCTCTGGAGTGATCCAGGGTTCTTGGAGTTGTTCTTCCCCCGACATGACATGTGAGCAGTCTCTCGCATTTCCGATTCAATTAATTGATTGAAGTGAAAGCAGCCACCGGGCTTGGGAATCCCTGGTGACCTCAGGATACAAAGCAATTGCATCAATCTTGTTCCTGTCGGGCATCAGATGTGGTTTTAGGCGTGCCAGATTCCTGAGTAAAGCAGTACTCGGGTTCCTTCTCATCTGGATGCATCGAGGAGCCGTCTCAGTGGATGGAAAACTGAATTCCTACATGGGACAGGAGGGGTTTGGCCACGCAAAGCGAAGCGGCAGGGAGTCTGCACCCCAGAGCTTTTCCAAAATGCTTCTCCATCCCTGGAGGTGTTCAAGGCCAGTTTAGATGGAGCTTGGAGCAACCAGATCCAGTGGGAGGTGTCCCTGCCCATGGTAGGGGTGGGACTTGGATGGGCTTTGAGGCTCCTTCCTACCCAAACCATTCCAGGATTCTAAGCAGCTCAGAGTTGGGTCATGACAAGTCCTCCCTAAGACCAACTGCAAACGGAGATGAGGAAAGGGATGAGATTGAGTAGCTGAGAATGTGCTGCACAGGGGAGCTGAACTCCATCTTCCCTGGCACCTGGGCCCTCGGTGGCTGCTTGGTGATGAAGATTTTTGATAAAAGATTGTGAATTCTTATCAGTGATGGGAGCCTGAAAGCCATTTACAAGATTGAGGGCTCAAAAGTTGGTAACTGGAACTTGTGTGAGCTTGAGAAGCTTGAGAAAATCTCGCTCATGGGGCTGAAACAGGCAAGGGTGGCGCAGGGGAGAATTCACCCGCTCAGCTGTAGCCGTAATAAGAGGCTGACCTTTCCATCATGCTCACAATCCTGTCACCGGGCGTGGAGGCATCGTGGTTTAAATGCTACATCAATGTCTGCGAGCCGCGGAAGTCAATCGTGTGTCTCCAAACCACGTACGAATTATTTAGAGGAGGTGAGGGGAAGAACATGAATCAGCAGCTTGGGCTATGGGCTGGGCCCCACAGAGCACTCCAGCCTCTCCTCACCCCACAGCGGCTTTGCGGAGCCGGTGTCCCTCTGACTCTGTGAGGACTGGAGTCCTCAAAGTGTGTGAAAATCCCCTTCTGGGAACCATGCCGGTGGCGCTGGGCGTGCATGAGAATGCTCTGGGCTGGGGTGGTGCAGGACAGGGATGTTTACAGCCCTTTGGGTCTGGGCTCTGCCTCTGCCCAGGGATGCGTGTGCTTCACAAGACCAAATGTGGCTACAGTGCCGGTTTGAAGTGTGTTCTGCCGCAGTAAAACACGTCCTTGAATCAGAATCATAGAATCACCAGGTTGGAAGAGACCCATTGGATCGTCGAGTCCAACCATTCCCACTAATCACTAACCCATGTACCTAAGCACCTTGACCACCCGTCCCTTAAACACCTCCAGGGAAGGGGACTCAACCCCCTCCCTGGGCAGCCTGTTCCAATGCCCAGTGACCCTTTCTGTGAAAAACTTCCTCCTAATCTCTAGCCTAAATCTCCCCTGGTGGAGCTCGAGGCCATTCCCTCTCGTCCTGTCCCTTGGGAGAAGAGCCCAGCTCCCTCCTCTCCACAACCTCCTCTCAGGGAGTTGCAGAGAGCAATGAGGTCTCCCCTCAGCCTCCTCTTCTCCAGGCTAAACCCCCCCAGCTCTCTCAGCCGTTCCTCTTCTTCTCCAGCCCCTTCACCAGCTTCATTGCTCTTTTCTGGACTCACTCCAGAGCCTCAACATCCTTCTCATGGTGAGGGGCGAGCAGCTTTATCCCGTCTCATTAGCAAACCTGAAACTTAGCCTGCGAGGACCCTTGGCAGGCAAACCGAGGGCGAATTTGTGACCCCAGAGAGCGGTCAGGCCTGCAGATTTATGTGACCTTTGCTCGTGGTGGGGAGCGAGCCTGTCGGTGACGGCTGTCTCCATTATGGGTCTCTTTTGGAACATATTGGCATTACCTCGGAGATTATGGCTGGCAGGGAACACAACCTGCTGGCTCTTCCAAGCCATCCATCAGTCTGCTTGCCATTTGTATCTGCCTGCGGAGGAGTTGTTCACCACCACTGGAAGGCTCGGTGGTTCTGTTAACTCTTTGTTGCTGGGCTCAGTAAAAGGTGAATATGGGAATGGAGGCACTGGTCCGCTTCCCTGATCTTCTGCTTTGCAGCGTTTCAGGTTTTAGACGCGTGGGTTTGACCCATTGTAGGTTGGTTTAAGCCAACCTGGAGCTGAGGAGTCAGTTTGCTTTGTGAGCCTGAGGCAGCATTGGCAAACCCGATTCAGCTTGGGTTACCTGGTTAAACGGACCCTGGTCTGTAACGAGGCTGGGATATCACCCACATTCCCCGTGATCCCCTGCCAACCGGTTTGTGGAATCGGCCAGCAGACACTGCACGTCTGTGGGATGTAAATGTTCTCCGTGGCACGGGAACAGCTCGGCGCTGACCTCTTGCTTCATGTCTCTCCCACCGGTTGCTCAGAGCGTTTCCCTCTCCTCTGTCTCTGCAGATCCGTCTGGGTTTATTTTTGATGTGCAGTCCAACACCGTGATGGCCCAAGGAGGAACCTTTGAAAACATGAAGGAGAAGGTAAATGTGTCTTCTGAGGCTTTAACTCGCCGCGTGCTGCGGAGGAGCTGCTGAGCGCTACATCTTCATCTCCTCTCCGAGATGAAGGATGTTTCTGTCCAGGAGCAAACTGCAGCTCTGTCAAAGGCAAAATTTGATCCAGGCTAAATCGTCCTGGCACATTAAAGTTCAATGAGGAATTCATCGGTCACTGCTTTCAGGAGGGTGGCTGTGGGCTCCGTGGGGGACACAGCGAATGGTTTACACGTTTCCCTGTTTACTTCTCTCCAGATCAGCGCCGTGCGTGCCATAGTCCCCAACAGGAGCAACAATGAGATCGTCCTCGTGCTGCAGCATTTTGACAACTGTGTGGACAAAACAGTGCAGGCGTTTATGGAAGGTAACGGCGGGTGGGTTCCCGGTGGGGCTTTGGCTCCGTGACACCACGTGCTGTGTTTATACCCAGAAAGGGTATAAACAGAAACCAGAGAGCATGTGGTAAGCACACCAGGCAGCTCCTCAGCACATCCAAGTCCAGACTCTGTCCACAAAGGCAACCGACACATGATTCGCTTCCTAAGCTTTCATTGGCGTTTGTTAACCAGAGGTCAGGGCAGAGATAAGGATTCAATAGCTTCCTAGATAAGGAGGTTTGGTGCTGTGTTACAGAAACTCTTGTTCATGTGTATGAAACAGGGATGCCTTCAGCGCCAATGGTCGCTGTTTGTACTTTGAAACCTGGCTCACAAACCTCCTCTTGGGTCTGGCTGGTGCTCTGCGGGAGATGGATCTTCTGACCTTGGAAAAAACGGCTGCTGCTGGTGACAGTGCCTGTCGCTTTGCGGCTCTGATTTCCATGCCGGCCATCACTGCCAGCCACGCTTTGCCTTGGGCCTGCAGAAGGTGTGACAGCTCCTCCTCAGACTGCAGGCGTCCTGACACGGTCCCTGTCTCTGGGGAGGGAAGGCCAGCAGATATCTGACCTGAGCACAACCTCTGAGCTCAGAACACGCGCCAGCAGAGTGCCAGGTTCCTAAACCTTGGTGTGACAGAGCTAAAGAGGAGATATTTTCCCTTGGGAAGAGCTGGCGCTATGGGGTGAGGGAGTGTCCTGTGTTCCCAAAGCAGAAACGAAACCCATCTATTTATTATGTCAACCAAGAGAGCTGAAAGAGAGCTGCAGGGAGTGCCAGAGGTGGGTCCAGGTATGGAGGTGCTCCAGGTGACTGAGAAAGAATTGGGGTGAGTGCCATGTCCACCACTCATAGCTGCATTTCCTTGCAGGCAACGCCAGCGAACTGCTGAAGGAATGGACTGTGACTGGCAAAAAGAAGGTAACGTGCTTTCGGTATGCTTCACGAAGGCATTTATCTCTTTACTGTGAGGATCGAGACCACAGGGAACAGTTGCCATTCCTCAGGGTTTAGAGAGGAAGAGAAACCAGAGAGCAGACGAGTCTGTTGGTGTGAGCGGAGCTGATCGCTGGGTTAATCGGGCGCCTCACTGCTCAGGGCAGAGATTTACACGGTACCTTCAGTGCAAGTTGTAAACATCACCGTCTGCCACGTTTACATCTGATTTCGTCGTCAGATGCGTTGCGTTAGATGTGGCATCTGAAAAGAGATAAAAAAAAAAAGGGTCTGGACTTGGTGTCTCTGCAGTCGCTTTTGTTCCGCTGACCCTGTACAGGACCCCTAATCCGCACGCAGCTTCACGCTGAAGTAAATCTCTATCAGGCCCATTTATTTCCACAGAGCTCCGTAATTCACTGTGCAGAGACTCGCGCTGTTCCATTTGTCATCCGTAACCTTTGGAGCCGAACAGTTGCGGTTTATGCTGAGCTCTGTGGAAATAGATTTCTTTGTCACACACGATCTTTCTGTAGTGTTTTGCCTGGTTCTCCGCTCAGACCTCAGCAAAAGGGTTAAAGAAAGATGTGCAAAGTTTCGGCACTTGATATTCTAACGTCTAAATCCACCAGGACCAGAGCAAAATCATAATTATTCAACAGGACTCCTTTGAATACATGAAAAGCACCAACGTGAACTGGAGAGGGAACGATGTGACTGACTGGCCCTGTGCTGGGAAATGAGGGAAGTTCTGTCGGAGTGAGGTCTGGCAGTGCCCTGGGAGCCGCTCTGCACCAGGGTCACAGCCACAACCTCCCCGTCTCCCAGCCTAACCAATGTTTTGGGCACACAGAGAGGATAAATTCATGCCTCATTAATACCGCTGTATCTATCCTCATTGTTGAACAAATCCCTCCTCCCATTAATGGGATCAACAGCCAGACTGGCTGGAAAAGCGTTTAATTCTGTACTTTCAGCCAGTGAGCGTAAGCTTAATTTTTCCCTTCAGGAATTAAGCTGAATGTTTTTATCCCCTTTGTGGTGTGGGTGCCTAATCCTTAGAACAAGAAGAAGAAAACTAAACCGAAACCGCAAGCCGAATCGAGCCCTGGCCTCCCAGACCCCAGTAAATTGGTGTCCACTGAAGAGGAGCAGGCGGCAAACTCAGAGAAGGGTGGAATGAACGGTTTCCATGTCAACGGCTGCGCCCACGACACCGAGTCTGTGGACTCGCTCAGCGAAGGTTTGGATGCACTTTCAATTGATGCCCGGGAGCTGGAGGATTGCAAGTCTGCGGCGCCGGACATGCCTGATAGAACAGGTTAGTCTGTGTGAAGTGGCGCAGGAGACGGGCAGCGGGTGTTTAAAAAGCAGAGGAGCTGCCTCCCGCTGTTCTGTCTCCCTTCTTTGTGCTGGGTCAGCTCGGAATACTGATTTGTTTGGATGGCTCTTTGGGAAAGAGCGACTCGCCTCGGTTTCTGATTGTTTTGCTGGTGCTGGTGAAGAGGCAGTCAGCGTCTGCCGTCCTCCTCGCCTTCCCCATTAAACAAGTGTGCTTTTCTACAGCAGTGCCAGACCTAGGGAATGGAATAGCAGGCTTTGACACAAAATCGCTCACCATGCATCCTTCCCAGAGCCCCTCGTCTCTCCGACAGCGGCCTGAGCAGAGGAGCGCTAGCAGATCTCAGTCCAGATCAGCAGCCAGCAACACAACTCCTGCGTCCCTGTCTGTCGCGCGGCTGGAAGATGTTCCGGTCTCACCTACAAACAAGAAGCAGGGTAAGGCCTGAGGGGCTGCACGCTCTCCGATGTCGGAGCAGGTTGCTGCCGGCCAAATTCTCACTGTCTCTTCTGTGGTGTCACTGTCAGACGCAGCGTGAGGCGCCCTGGACTTTGATTTTAATGCGAGCTAACGTGCTGCTTATTATCTGGCCAGTGACTCGCCCTCTGCTCCTCCTCTTCCCTGCATACAGAGGGGATCTTGACAGCAGTTTAGATGTAGCGCCTGGAGCAGCAAACCCATGTGTGAGCCAAGCCAGGGAGGCAGCAGCCAGTCTCACTGCATACGTTTATCCCATTCTTCTAAGGGCTCCATCACGGAGCCTTTAGGTTGTTTCTCATCTTTTGTGAGAATCTGTCGCAAGGCCAGCACTTGGGACCAGTCCTGTTACAAGAACTGACAAGCCGCCTCCTCTTTTCCCCTCTTGCGTGTACTTTCTCCGCAGCTGAGTTCTTGCGATAACAAATGGGGACAGGAGGGACCTCGGGGACCCCGGCTGGGAGGGCGGTGGTTGTACTCGGCGCAGGGAGATGGGGTGACGGAAGTTCACAGGCGGTGGTTGATGTAACCTGGCAGGGAGAGCGTGGGCAGGGCGATAGAATCATAGAATACTGGAATGGTCTGGGTTGGCAGGGACCTCAAAGCCATCCAGTTCCAACCTCTTGCCATGGGCAGGGACACCTCCCACGGGTCAGGGGGCTCCAGGTTCATCCAACCTGGCTTTGAACATCTCCAGGGATGGAGCAGTCATCACTTCCCGGGCAGGGTGATGTTCCCTGCTGTCAGCTGAGGTGCAGGGACTGACCTTGGCAGCTATAACCAGGCTTCTCAGCTACCAATTTAAGGAAATAGCCTGAATTTTAGTTTCCGAGATAATTCCCTTTTACCCCGTGTAGTGATACAGTGTGGGTCTGTCAAACAGGCCGTGTTTCACTTGTCATCACTCCCCAGCACAAAAGCAACTCTGAGGTGCATTGGATTGCTCTCAAGCAACTGAAGATGTGGAGGAACATCCCTGCTCATAGAAACTCAACATGGTTTGGGGAAACTTTCCCTGATAAGAAAATCTCTCACACTGTCCCTGCTGAACGTGCTGGGGAAGGGAAAGGGCAATGTAAACCCAAGCAGTGTCTGGGTTTAGACTCAGAGGGAATGGGATTGTCTGGATTTTACCCTGCTGGGAGGGTTTGGCCATCTTGGATGTGGCTGGTTGAGTTTGTTCTGTCTCTTGGTAGGTTCTAATATCGAAAAATCGGTGAAGGATCTCCAGCGCTGCACGGTCTCGCTGGCTCGGTACCGGGTGGTGGTGAAGGAAGAGATGGATGCATCCATCAAGAAGATGAAACAGGCCTTTGCGGAGCTGCAGAGCAGGTGAGTTCAGTGTGGGGACAAATCCAGGTATTAAGGCTTAAAACCAGTACATCTGGAATAAGACTCTAGCTCTTCAGTTAGGTTAAAAGCCTGCTAGTGGTGGCTCCGGCGCTGTCTGCAAAGAATAAACTGGAGTATAAACTGCACTCCACAGTGTTCAGGAGCTGTGGGCAGCTCTGTGAGGCCCGTGTTTGAGCAGCCGTCCCTTGCGTGTGAGATGCTTGTGTGCTTTTCAGGCCTTGGGTGCAGCTCTCAGGTCTCCAATAAGCTGCAGCTCTGCATTGATGCAAAGCAGTTGTCCTGACTGTCATAAAATCCCTTTAGCTCAGATAACATGAGGAGCTGGCGGGATAACACACTGGGTTTCTGTGCGGATGGGGCCTGCTGGGAGCTTGGGGCAGCAGCGTGCGTCCTCTTAAATACAAATGTTTGTTTCTAAATCATCAAATCATGGCTCAGTATAATGTGGAAGAGAGAGGGATCCTTCCGAAGGTGTGAGTACACATCAGAGATCACCCTGCACGGCATCGCCTCCTCCCTTTGAAGACAAACCGTTCATACTGTGCACGATGTTCCCTCTAAGTTAATTGGGTCTTGTTTTAATGAACGCCTTTATTGGTTTGGCTAAGTGCTTTAAGATGAGATTCCGAAAGGGCAAACCTCAGGTACGCGCGCTGTCCCCACTGATTGAATCCATTACTGAGGAATTGTTCTTGGGTAGACAAACACGATTGCTTTGGTAAAGAAATATTCATAAGAGGCAGCGAGCTCTCCGTGCCTGCAGGAACGTTTGACAAGTAACCAATGTGCTGCTGTTGCATCGAGGCGTTGAAGGAGGGAGTTGGCAGCCGTGCAGATCCGTGTCAGAAGCTGTCTGTGTTGGAAAAACCGGCCGTGGCCTCAGAGCCGGAGTGTTTAGCGGTGGGAGCGCAGGGAGCCGAGTGCTGAAACCTTCAGCAGATGCTGTTGTCCAGCGTCGACAGCTTCTCTGCTTGTCCTTGTGCTGAACTTTGCCACCAGGAAGGGCTCTCCTGAAGCCAATGAGATTCTGTCTGGTGCTAAAAACAGGCTAAATTCTTCATAGGTGACTTTGAAACATCTTGAGGACGTGAAACCAAACCAGAGGGATGGGGTTAAAGGCATCAGCAGGCTTTGCCCTGCGTTCTTGTGCTGAGAGTTGGGGTCTCCAAGTCAAAGCTGGACCTGGAGCTCCTCCAGTCCTTTAGAAAAGCTGCAGTATAAGGGGATTTACCCTTTCAGCAGCCGAGGAGTTTGTGTCTGGGACTCAGGTTTGGGTTTAGAAATATTATTTCTTTCTTGGTGAGTGGCTTTCTCTACTGATTCGGTGTCATCATGCATACACTGGGGTTTGTTGTTCAGTTTTCTCTGCCCCTCTGCAGTTCTAACATCTGGAAAAGCCTCTCTCTACTATAGAAAATGTCATTCTTATGGCTAGCGTGTCTGGTTAAGTAATTCCTCGTCCTTTGACTTACATTGTCACCTATAAAAGGCGTGCGTCATGCTTGGGAAAGTTAAAGACTCGAGCCTGGTCTCTCGCTCTGATAAGCTGAGCAATGGGCGAAGCAGGACGCGGTTCCGTGAGCAGGGAGGCAAGTGCCTGCTGGAACGGGGCCACCAGGAACCTCCTTTGGCAAATGCCAAGTAGAGGAGCTGCCCAGCAGGATCCTGGAGCTGCCTGGTTGATGGGCGGTGACTCCGTGGATTCGCTTTCCTTTTCCTGAGAGGGACGCGGTCACTGAGGAGATGAAGTGTCAGTTGCACCTTCGTGGGTTTTTGTTGCGTTTTTGTTTTTCCAGTTCCCTTTGTGACCCAGAGAACAATTAGTGTGGTTTGAAATCGGGCAGGATCCAATAGTTCAGTTTTCCTGCTGAACTGCCTCTCCCCCTGGCTTCCTACCAAAGGAGAACCTGGTTTAGGAGCAGGTTTGTTCAGCTGAAACGAGATATTTGAGTAGCAACGCTCGGCCTGGTTTAACTTCTGCCTGTCCGGGCTGCCCTCCCGATCCCCTTTAAACCAGGGAGGCTCCTGGAGTTCTTGCTCTTCATCTTCTCCCACGCTCCAACGTGCTGTGTTGGTGGGCGAGTGCGGAGAAGGAGACTTCAGTGCTGGGGTTGTCCCTGGCTTGTATCCCAGTCTCTGAAATCCGTCTGTTCTCTTGGAGAGCGCATGCAATAGCAGCTGCTTTGGCTTCCTACTTGGAGAGGATTTATTCCTTCGAGCTGGAACCTGACCGAGGGAATCCTCACAGTCCTTGTTTTCCTGAATATTTTGCTTTGTGCTGACAGGGGAATCAGCCCATCTGGAAAACAAACCCCCCCCGAGCCTTTGCGAGTGGTGCAGGGTGAGTGCAGCTCCAGTGCCGCGTGCAGGGTTGGAGCTGTCTCGCTGCAGGGATCGCTGCCGCCTGCCTCGTGCCAGGCCTGCTTCCAGCCTCCCCGCATCGCACTCTGCCTCCAAGATTCCTGCCTTCCAGCCCCAGGGAAGTGACCCCAAACAGCTGCTTTCTTTCCCAAGCAGGCACAAGCCTGCTTGACTGAGCTGCCGTGCAGCCGAGCGTGTCTCTTGGGATGTTTGGGCCGTGACTGCATGTTCAGCTTTATTTCATCTCGGTTATCAGTTCATCCACTTCCCCTTTCCCTTCCTTGCACATCCTGTGTGGGATCCCATCCTGTGTGGGATCCCGTCTCACAGAGACCTTGCAAGAGGCACAATCCAAATGGATCCAGCAGAAGGAAGTGATTTTGTTTGAGGAGAAGCCGTGCGGGACGAGGAGCGCTGGGGTCTGATGGAATCACTCATCACGCGCACCCCAGGCAGAGCCGCTTGACCTTTGTTCCTCCACCAGCCCAGCTGTAAAATTGGGTAAAGGCCTCCAGCTGAGCTCTCGGAGTAAATTAAATCAGAGCGAGATGTGGCCTGTGAGCTGTGCCAAGATGCGTGTGTGCGTGCCTGGCGGAACGAGCCTGGAATGGCCCACGGAGAGCGGGTGTTGGCTCCCCGTCTTCAGGGAGAAGGCAGTGGGAAAGGTGCGGCACGACCGGGTTCTGCGGCACCAGAGCCACCAGGCTGTTCAGGCACTCAAATTAATCACTGAGGCTGCGTTCGCACCCGGATCTCTCCGAGCTCCAGCAGTTCCTGCTCCACGTGTGGGTCTGGGTGGGAGGCAACTGGGGTATCTCCCTTCAACCTGCCTGCAGGGCCAGGCTGCTCCGCTCTGGGAATGGCTGGAAAGGAGGTGAAGTCTTATTAGTGTCTCTTTTGACACACGCTGTTGTATTTGTGCAGTTGGGCTGCGAGAAGCTGACCTGGATCAGGCCCCTGCTGCGCTCCGAGCAGAAACAATTCCTGCCCTGAAAAGGCAGATGGACAGAGCGATAAATCAACAGAAGAAGCCAAATGTCAAAGCCGCTGTTCAGAGGGAATTGTTTAAATTGATCTTGCCTCAGCCCTCCCTGACACGTGGAGGAGCGGGAGCGGCGGTTCCAGTTTGCATTTCAGATGTGCTCTGCTTTCCCGTTCAGATGGTCTCTGGAATCAATAATTCTTCCTGTTTTCAAGCAAACCTTTCGCACTAAAGCTGTGTGTGGTGGTTGTGGAGGGGCTACCGGAGGGGCTACCCCAGCACCCAAGCCCTGTTCCGCGTCGGTGCTGTGTCACCAGCCGATGCGTGGGAGGGGGAGTTTGCGCTTTTTATTTCATAGAATCCTGGAATGGTTTGGGTCAGAAGGGACTTCAAAGCCCAGTCCAGTTCTAACCCCTTGCCACCAGCAGCAGGGACACCTCCCACTGGAGCAGGGTCTCCAAACCCCATCCAACCCAGCCTCAAACACCTCCAGGGATGCGGCAGCCACCGCTGCTCTGGAAAAATGATCATATTTCTTCCAAAGGACTAATTTAGGGAGCAGAAACTGGAATGAGCCTGGTTAACGGCCCAGATGCGTTTGAGCTGCAGCAGGTGGGGCTGAGGGTGCAGAAGGTGTAGCTGAGGGAAGCGCAAAAGCAGCGTTTGCAGGGAGGGAGTCTGCGAGGATTCTTTACAGTGAAGAACAGCCTGAGCAGTGCCTGCCCCAGCCAGGGTGGGAGCACTCGACTTTCCTCTCTTACTTCCCTGGTGACCTGAGCTACTTGAAGTGCTCACCTCCAGGGGCAAGAGCTGTCTTGGTGTGGCCTTCAGGGAGCTCCTTGGCTGCTCTGCCGTTCCGGAAGGTGCTCGATAGCCTCAATTTGCTAAATTTGGGCAGCCGGTAGCCGTGCAACTCTGCTTGCGTAAAGGCAGCTGCCGTCTTCCCCGGGGGAGCTGCTCTCATGGCAACAGGCACACTCAAGGCCAGCTGGAACCTCCTGGTGAGGGGAGATGCTTCCTGCCACCCGCTTCACTGCTCCCGACCCACTCCCGTGTTTCCCACTGAGGCCCAAACCTCCCCAGGCAATCGGAGAGGCCTGGATGGTGAAGCCGTGTGGCTGCAGGTGAGCTGGCAATTGGAGGCCAAGTCTTCGTCCTTGCTGTACAGGCAGAAGGGTTTGTGAGGCTCCTGTGGGGATCTGTGAGGTACAAACTTCCCGAGAAGCAGCACCGAGCACCAGGACTGGGGGTTTGGGATTAGAAAGGCCTCTTTGGTTGGATGAAATGAGAAGATGAGGGCATAAGAGCAAAGCATTGCAGTCAGATGCCTTCCCAGTGTGACATTCGGAGGGGATGGGACCTGAACACCACACTCCTACTCTCTTGAACCCCCGTCCTGTCCTGCTGCTCGTTGGTTCTGTGTTTCAAGTGACTCTGAAGCGCTGTGCCCAGTTTTTCTTTGGTGATAAAGTCCAGCGGAGCTCGGCTTCCCCCGGCACTGCCACTGCCGCTCCCCTTGCCAAGGTGGCTCTGACCTCGTCCGAGTAAGGTGACCATGTACCCAGTGGGTTGTCGGGAACGCCGGAGCAAGTTTAATGCCAACACACAACTCCTCAGCTTCCAGAACAAAAGCTGGAACCCAAAGCCACAACACGAGCTCCTGCTGCCATCTGCCGGTCCCTCCTGCTGCCTGGAAACCCTCCTGCCGCTCTCCTTGCAGTGAGATCTCCTTCTCCTCTTTGTTTAATAATAAATCTCTTTCCATTTTCTCCATTTCTCCCCCAGCCTCATGGATCGGGAGGTGGCTTTGCTGGCGGAGATGGACAAAGTTAAAGCAGAAGCAAGTAAGGCTCCATCTTTCTCCCAACAAATCCCTGCCTGGGGAGCTGTGGCTGCTGCTGGGAGAGCTCCCAACAGCAGATTCCTGTGATTTACCCTCTGGTCACATTGTTCCTAAACTCACGGCTCTGCCCCAGAAGAGACCTGGCCATGCGGCTCAAGCTGGGTCACACTTGCTGCTCTCTCTGCTGGCAGTTCCCATCCTCTTTGAGGCTGTTGTTCCATGCCCTCCTTAAAGGGTGGGACCTTCACTCATTCCTGAAAACCTTGGCATCCCTGGGGAGCTGGAAAGGGTTTTTCCCCGGTAAGGACAGGCAGTGATCCACAGGGACAAACCCCCTAGCAGCAGCATGAACCCTGTTGTTTAGGGGGGTGGCAGAGAAGCAGCCTGGGGAGAGCAGCAAAGCTGCGTCTGTGCCCCTCGTGCAGTCAGCTCTGGTCCTTCCTATGCTGGGAGACAGAAATCGCTGCCACAGGGAGCAGCCGGGGCTGTCGGGGTGAGCAGGGCACCTGTTGATCACCAGTAAGGGGCTGGTTTAACTCTGGTGGGACTGGCTCGGTGCCGATGCCACCTGAGCCGTGCTCTGGTTTGCAGTGGAAATCCTGGTCAGCCGCCAGAAGAAGGCAGAAGCCTTGAAGAAGATGACGGATGTGGCTGTGCGGATGTCGGAGGAGCAGCTGGTCGAGCTCCGAGCCGACATAAAGGTGAGCTCTGTCTGATCCAACCTAATCTCCCCGAGACGTGGTGGCGCAGGAATTGTGCGGGTGCCACGTCAGCCAGGCCCGGCCCTCGGCTCCTGCTCGAAGGAGACAAGTCGCCAGCCCACTGAGTAAATAAGCCCTTTCTTTACCTGATGGAGCTGGCGCCTCCGAGGAGGGAGCCCTGCCCTGGATCGCACAGCCCCTTGCCCCACATCACGTCCAGTCCCTCAATCGTGGTCAGGGATCTCCATTCCCTACTGGCTTTCTTGGCTGCTGACCTTCTGCAATGACTTCATTCTCTTGGAATTGCTTCCCTGGTTCTTCTCCCCTTCATTCCATCCGTATCTGCTGGATTCAGCTAGTTCTGTGTCGGCAACGTGGGGTTTAGCAGGAGGTTTGCTCCCGGACAGTGCAGTCTCAGCTTTCAACAACTTCAGCTTCCAGCACTGTTCATTCTGACGGCTCTTGACAGCAGTCGGTGTTTCGGGAACCTCCAGCGGTTCCGACACCTCCGAGTGCTGCTCTGTGCGAGCCTTTCCTTGTGTCCATGGCTTCTCAGATTCCCCACCGGTGCTCTGCACACTGTAGCCACACACAGGACACCGGACGCCTCACTCTGAGCCTTAATTTAAGATAATTAGATTTGTAAAATACTAATCCGAACGTGGAACGTGGGGCAGGCAGCCCGGATTTCACTGAGACCCAGCAGAGGCCACAGCTTTGTGCCTGGTTGTGAAATCTCCAGCTGACACAGGCCAGTATCTGCTTTTTCCCAACCTCTCTGCCTTTTCCCGACATCAGGAGAGCCATCGCGCTGCTCCCCGGGGACTTTAATATCCCATAAAATACCTCCAGCACAGCAGCTGCTGCCACGAGAGGTCAGTGCGAAGTTGCATCCATTAAACTCCAGCACAGACGCTCAGCCTGCAGCAGGATTAGTGCAGCTGGGAACCTGGGAGCAGCTAGAGGGCTGAGCTGTGGTGATTTTTCCAGCTCTAAGATGGGTAGAGCTGAGCTGCTTTTGGACCCGGTCAGTGTACAGCTCGGCTAGAGCCTGGGGAAGAGCTGGAAATGATGGACTCTGAATCCCGGAATGGTTTGGGTTGGAAGGGACCTCAAAACCCATCCAGCACCACCCCTGCCATGGGCAGGGACACCTCCCACTGGATCAGGGGCTCCAAGCCCCATCCAGCCTGGCCTGGAACCCCTCCACGGATGGGGCAGCCACCGCTGCTCTGGGAAACCTGTTCCAGGGCCTCCTCATCCTCACAGCAAAACATTTCTCCCTCAGATCTCATCTCAATCTCTTCTCTTGCAGCTCCGAACCATCCCCCTCATCCTCTCCTTGATCCAAACCCCCTCCTCAGCTTTCCTGTGGGCAAATCACACAGAAAACAACCCGATTTCCTCTTTCCAGGTGTTATTGCAACTGTTCACCTTCTCCCCAAGGGTTTTTCCAAGCAGCACTCAGCTCAGATTCCTGTTTCTTGGTCGGGATGGGTACCTTTTTCCCCCGATTTCTGAATTAACGCCTGTGATTTCACCTTTTATTTTCCAGCACTTTGTGAGTGAACGCAAGTACGACGAGGACCTGGGCAGGGTGGCTCACTTCACCTGCGACCTCGATGCACTGAAGAAGAGCATTGCCTCCTTCGGCCAAGGTGAGACTGTCACTGGGCACCAGTGAGCAGAGTCTCAGTCTCTCTCTCCCCCCCCCACTCTTCGCTGGGCTCTCTCCAGTCGTTCCTGGTCTTTGTGGAGCTGGGGAGCCCAGAACTGGACACAGAACTCGGGCTGGGTCCTCCCTAGGGCAGAGCAGAGAGGGAGGAGAACCCCCTTGCCTGCTCTGCACGCTCCTCTCCAGGCCCCCCAGGCTCCCCTTGGCTACCAGAATGCACATTTTGGGGTCTTTCTCTTCCAGTTTCCCATCCAAAGAACAGCTACTCCAGCCGGTCGCGCTGCGGATCTGCTGCAGCCACATCCCTGAGCCGTCCCGGTGAGACGCCACCTCCCTCCGCACCTGCCTGTGCCTCTGTGCCTGCCACCAGCCTTACTGCCACCAGCAAGAAACCCTCGGCCTCCACGGAGCAAACCACGGGGAACACCGCTGGCCGTGCTCCCCAGCCTGCCCGAGAGGTAACCACAGCCTGGCACAGACCCTTTCTGTAAAAAATTTTTTCCTAATGTCCATCCTGAGCCTCCCCTGGTGGAGCCTGAGGCCATTCCCTCTCGTCCTGTCCCCTGTCCCTTGGGAGAAGAGCCCAGCTCCCTCCTCTCCACAACTTCCTCTCAGGGAGTCGCAGAGAGCAATGAGGTCTCCTCTCAGCCTCCTCTTCTCCAGGAGAAACACCCCCAGGTCCTCCTCCAGGCAGTTTCCAGCCAGACTTCTAGTCCTGAGCTGCACAGGGTTGTTGTGCTCCAAGTGCAGGATCTGCCATTTGGCCTCCTTAACCCTCCTGCCATTGGTCTCAGCCCATGGATCCAGCCTGTTCAGATCCCTTTGGAGCCTCCCGACCCTCCAGCAGATCCAGCTCCCACCCAGCTCCGTGTCACTTGCTCAGAGAGCCCTCAAAGCCTTCATCCAGGTCACTGATAAAGACACTGACCAGGACTGGACCCAGCACTGAGCCCTGGGAACACCACTTGGCACTGGCCTCCAGCTGGAGTTCACTCATTTTCCACCACTCTCTGGGCCCTCCAGCCAACCAGTTTTCCACCCAGGAAGGTTTCCCTTTTCTTGCTGGAAAGAGGATGTGTCCCAGGAGATCAGAGCTGCCTCTGCCACCCTGTGCTCACTCTCCCATCCTCTTCTCTTCCAGGCTTCCCAGGGGAACAGGAGGCCGGGAACGGGGAACAAGCCTCAGGCCCAGCGCCACACCAGCTCCGGCTCCACCGCCTCCGGGCGCTACAACAGCGGCAACCGGCACAGACCCGGGCCCAGCCAAGCCCGGCAGCAGCCGCCCTCGTCCCCAGGCACTGGCCCCAGCCAGGCTCAGCCCACAGGCCCTTCACCCTCCGGCACAGAGACCAAGGGGCTCCCGCAGCGGAAGCCTCGCGCCAGCCGGCAGGAGGGAGCCAACTCCTGAGGCTCCCGGGCTCTCCCTTTGTGCCACGAGTCCCAGGTGAGGCTCGGGCCGTCGGAGGCTCCTAGTTAGGATGATACGAAGGAAGGAACGTTTACACTGCTCCATTCTCGTGCCATTTTCCGTTCTCTCTTCCCTCCCTTGGGCTGCTTTGTATTCCTCTCACGGCTGAGCAGGGTCTGGACTCCCTGTGCCGCCACCTTTCCCTCGCTCTTTCCTTTTCTCTCTCAAAATCGCCTCTTTCTGCGGGATCATGGGCAGCGCCGGCCCATCCCCTGCCTGCCTTCTCGGGGCACCCACCTCTGGCTTTAGCCCCCGAGCAGCCCCTCCAGCCCCACCCCTCGTGCTGGCAGCGAGGAGCTCGACCAGGGGGCTGCAGGCAGGCGAGAATCTGGCTCCCTCTTCTCCATGGAGCCCTGTTGTCTGTTTCTTGTGTTAAGAATCTCTTGATTTCCCTCACTTCTCCTTTTTCCCCTCCTCCTCACTTCATCCCTAAATTAAATTTAGAGCAATAGGCAGTAGCCGAGCTGCTCCCGGAGGCACCGCTCGCACCAGCCGCTCTCCAGCGCCGTCTGAGGATGGGTTTGAGCCAAGCGTCCGGCTCTGCCACACGGTGAATCCTGGCTCCAGTGCTCAGAGAGGAGCCCCGGGGGCTCCCGGCTTCGCTACCCCTGGTTTCTGTACCGGGGGTTGAGGAGGGAGGGGGGTTGTTTCCCTCTTTCTTGGTTGAGCAAATTCAATAAAAGAAACCCCACTTTGAGCATTCCCAGCTCCAGCGTTTGCTGCCAGCGCTCGCTCAGCGGTGCCGTGGGGTCCCCATGAGCCACCAACCCCAGGACTCCCAGGACACAATGGGCCACTGACCCTCAGTTCCCATGGGCCGCTGATCCCGAGACCCCCAGCTCCTGCTGGGCTGGGAATCCTGAGACTCCCAACAGCAAATGGGCCACCAACCCCAGGACCTCCAGGTCCCACTAGACCACCAACTGCAGGACCTCCAGGACGTGATGGGCCACAAAATCCAGGACCTCTCCTCCCTCCCAGACCCAAAACAGGGGGACAAGGGAGGGAGATCCCAGGCCCAGACCCCCCCCTGCCCCTTTTTCAATAAAAGTCACTTTAAGCCTGGGGAGCTGTGCCCTCTCCAGACGCCCCCCCCCTTTATTAGGTGAAAATATCCCCAGAGCCGGGGGGAGAAGGGAGGGGGCTGGGGGTCTCCATCACCGCACAAGAGGGTTGTGGGGAACCCCCCCAACTCTGCTGTAGGGCTTGGGGGAGTCGCAGGAGCACAGCTACCCCCTCCCCTGGTCACTGCTGGGCCAGCTTGGCTGCCTCGGCCTTGATGAGGGCGATGAGGTCCTGGTTGATGAGGAAGACGAAGCGCAGGCTGGCGATCTGAGGGGAGGGGAGCAAAGGGTCAGGGGAAGGAGGGGGTTAAATGTGAGCTGGGGGGGTCCCAGCAGCCCCCCCAGACCCCCTCTCACCTCCACCACTGAGTTGTTGTTCAGCTTCCACTTGTTGCCCCCCAGCACGGGACGCCCGTCGATGTAGATGGGGCGTCGGCCCTCGTTAGCGATGAAGAACTCGCCGTTGTTCTTCAATTTAATGACACCTGGAGGGAAAAAAGGGGTGAAAGGAAAGGGGGCGACGGGACAGAAGCACCCCCACCCCCCAACGAACCCCCCCCCACCCCATCCCTACCCTGTTTGCGGGAGATCTTCCAGGCCGGACCCTCCAGGGCCAGGTCCACATCGATCTGGTTGTCCTTGGTGGCTCTGCCCAGTGTGATCTGGGGGGACAACGAGGTTGGGGGACAGCAATGTTTGGGGACGCAAAGATGTTGGGAGGGACGCAAAGATGTTGGGGGGGACAAGGGGAGCAAGAAAGGGTTGGGGGGGGGTCTGCAGGGAGCCCAGGGATGAGGGGGGATGTGTTTGTTGAGCCTTGGGAGACAGGTGGAGGTGTTGGGGAGCTGTGGGGAGCTTGAGGGGGGAGCCCAGAGGTGTTTTTGGGGTTTGGGGAGGGGGGATTGAGGGGGACCCACCTCACGCGAGCGCATCAGGTATCGCACCATACGGCCGCGCAGCACAGCCAAAGTCTGGCTGTCAAAATCCGGGGAGCTCATCCCTGCAGGAAATAATGAGGAAAAGAGGGGCTGGAGATGGACAGACAGACACGGGGATGGACAAAGGGATGGATCGACAGCTTCAGGAACAGGGGAATGAACAGAGACAGGTGGGAACGGACAGATGGCTTTGGGAATATCCCAAGGGACAAGGGGAACAGACAGAGGGACAGAGAGATGGCTTTGGGGATGGACAGAAGGACACAGGAGTGGACAGAGAGAGAGATGGACAGAGGGTTTCGGGGACAGACGGACAGGGGAGGGACAGACCTGTGATGCTGTCCACCAGCACCTGCCACTTGTGCAGCTCCTGCTCCAGTTGCCGGATCTCCCGCTTCTGGCGCCGATCGGCCACCGTCAGCTCTGGGGAGGGGGCAAAGGGGAGTTGGGGGAGGTTTAGGGGGGTTCCCAGGCCCCTCCCCGCACCCCCCCCCGCCCCCGGCCAGACTCACCATGCTCCAACGCCTCGTCTCGCACGTCCCTGCCAAGAAGAAGCCCCAGGATGAGAGGGAGCCGACACCAGCCTGGCCCTTTCGCACCCTCCAGTCCCTCAAAACCCCCTCAGGTGACTTCGCTGTCACACTAGAGCCCCCCCAGGCCCCCCCAAAGCCCCTCACTTGAGTTTGCTGTCATCGAGCATCTCCTCTGCGTCCGAGAAATTCAGGACTTGGTCTCCCTTGGGAAGCGGCTGCACTGGAAGAGGCAAAGGAGGGAGTGAGGGGCTGGGGAACACGGTCGGGGGGACACAGGGGAGACACAGAGGGGACCCCTCGGGAGAAAAAGGGGACATCGGGGAGAAAGGGACAGGGGGAAGAGAGGAGCCCCTCGAGGACACAGCAGGGAACAGAGGAGGTACATGGGGAGACAGAGGGGGACACAGGGGGGTCCCCAGTCTCACCAGTCTGGTCAGCCAGCAGGTAGTACTGCTTCATGAGCTGCCAGTGCAGCTGCAGCCCCTTGGCCGTGCGCGAGGGGTAGAAGACGTCGGGGTGTTTGTGCAGCAGCTCCTGGAAGGTGTCGAGCGAGGGCTGGCTGCTCTGCAAAGGGACACGAAGGGACACAGATGGAAGCCAGGACACCAGCCCCGAAGTCCTTACAAGCCCCCAACCAGCTCACTGCGGCCACTTCCTACCGATCCCACTTGGCTGAGCAGCCTCTCCTCGGCTTTGCTGAAGAGAACTTTGCTCTGGATGGCGGCGATGGCCTCGGGGTGAAGCTGCCGCATGGCCTGGCAGGCCAACCTGTATGAGAATAGGAACAAAGGGACGTTAGAGACCCCCCCTGTACCCCCACTCCCGAGCTGGCTCTGTCCCCTCCGCGCCCCACCCCACACTCACTTGGAGATGATGGGATCGTAGAGCAGCGCGTACCAGCGCTCCTGGATCTCCCGCAGGTTGAAGCGGCAGCTGAACTTCACCCCCAGGTGCACGGAGGTTAAATCGTTCGTCTGGAAAAGTCCCACCAAGGGTGAGAAAATGGCCCCAAAAATCAATGGGTTTACCCCAGAGGAGGGCAGCAGCCTAGCAGTGAGGAGACACCTCCCAAACCCCAGTGGTTCTAACCCAGAGAGTGTCTCCGGTCCCACCGGTTTTAGCCCAGGGATGGTCTCTAGTACCACCTCTCCCCCTTTCCAGGTCGTTACCTGCAGCACAGCGTTAATTAGCAGGAGGTCATCAGCAGGTTTCCAGCGGCCCAGGTCCTTGGTCACCTGCAGGGGCTGTTTGCTCTTCTTCATCCGCTTGGCCAGGCCAGCAGTCGGCACTGGGCTGGGCGCGACGGGCGCCGACACTGATTTGGAGACCTGGGTGAGGTGAAAAACCAGGAGGGTTTGCAGGGGAATATCTCTGAGCCTCTCAGTCCCATCCAAAGGGTCCCCAATGGGCTCCTCACCTTCTTCTTCTCGCTGGAGGAAGGTTCGCTGCCCGAGCAGCGTCCTGGCTCGACGCTGCCGGCACCCTTGGCGCGGCTGGAGGATTTGGCAAGGCTGCTCTCTACCAGCTCATCATCAAACTTCTTCCGCTTGATGAACCTGGAGGAAACGAGGGGGGTCAGAGTCTCAGGGAGCCCAGAAGCAGGGAGAGGTCAGAGAATCATATAGAACCATAGAATCACCAGGTTGGGAAAGACCCACTGGATCACAGAGTCCAAGCATTCCCATCAATCACTAACCCATGTCCCTCAGCACCTCAGCCACCCGTCCCTTAAACCCCTTCGGAGCCTCCCGACCCTCCAGCAGATCCAGCTTCCACCCAGCTTAGTGTCACCCACAAACTTGCTAAGAGTGCAATCAATCCCTCAACCAGGCCACTGATAAGGGGTCACCCCCTTTCAGTCCCTCCAGCCAGCCCCCCCCGGTACCTGGAGGAGCTGCGGCGCTTGGGGACGGCGCCCGAGGCCTGATTCGAGCCCCGTTTTGGCCCTGCCAGCGACTCCTCGTCCTCCGAGCGGCTCGTCGCACCCGACGCCATCAGGCCAGAGGGCAGCAAGGCTGCAGAGACACAGGAGATGGGGATCTGGCCCCTGAAATGCCCTGGGGGGGCAAGTTTCACAGAATCACAGAACAACCAGGTTGGAAGGACCCATCGCATCTTCTAGTCCAACCATTCCTATCAAACACTAAACCAAATCCCTCAAGACCTCATCCACCCGTCCCTTAAACACCTCCAGGGAAGGGGAATCAACCCCCTCCCTGGGCAGCCTATTCCAATGCCCAGTGACCCTTTCTGTGAAAAACTTCCTCCTAATCTCCAGCCTAAATCTCCCCTGGTGGAGCTTGAGGCCATGGAATTGCGGGTTTTTCAAGGGATGAGGAATAGGGGGGATGCAGAATGGGAACAGGGGGGACGAGGATGAGGAGACAAAGAGGGGAGACAGGGATGTGGGGGATAAAGGGACATAGGATGGGGAGGACGCAGATTGGAGGAGGAATAGGGGGCGGGGAATGGGGGGGGAATAGTAAGACGCGGAGGGGGAATAGAGGGGGATGAGGGGACGAACAGGGGGAACAGGGATGGGGGGATGAAGGGAAGTAGAACAGGGGGAATGGGGGGACGTGGAATGGGAGGGGAATAGGAGAAACGCGTAATTGGGGGGAGCAGGGGAAACGTGGGATGGGGGAATAAGGGGATGTGGGGTGGGGGTAATGGGGAGACGGGGAACAGGGCGTCTCGGGTCCCCCCCCGGCCTGGGGCCGACCCGCGGCCTCACCATCCCCAGCAGCGGCGGCTCCGGTCCCAAAGCCTCCATGGACGGCGCCGCTTCCGGGAACGCGCCGGAAGTTTGAAGCGACTTCCGCATCACGGGCACTGACGCTGCGAAGGGCGCTGCGCCTTCTTGGCTGAGGGCTCCGCCATCTTTACTGAGGGCAGAACCCCGTCCCACCCTCTTCCCCGGCTTTCTCGCCTTTCCGGGCAGCCGTTGCCGCTGTGGCTTGAGCTGCCGAGCCGAACCCACAGGTGGGAGTGGGGCAGGGGCCTCGTTAGCCTAGTAGGCATGGTTTGAACTGCCACAATCATCATGGCGCCCGCGGCCACAACCATCATGGCGGCCACGCCACCCCCATCATGGCGGCCACACCACCCCCATCATGGCGGCCACGCCACCCTCATCATGGCGGCCAAACCCATCATGGCGGCCACTCCACACCCATCATGGCGGCCGCGCCACCCCCATCATGGCGGCCACACCACCCCCATCATGGCGGCCACGCCACCCTCATCATGGCGGCCAAACCCATCATGGCGGCCACTCCACACCCATCATGGCGGCCACTCCACACCCATCATGGCGGCCACACCACACCCATCATGGCGGCCGCGCCACACCCATCATGGCGGCCGCGCCACACCCATCATGGCGGCCAAAACCATCATGGCGGCCACACCACACCCATCATGGCGGCCACTCCACACCCATCATGGCGGCCACACCACACCCATCATGGCGGCCACGCCACCCTCATCATGGCGGCCACTCCACACCCATCATGGCGGCCACTCCACACCCATCATGGCGGCCACTCCACACCCATCATGGCGGCCGCGCCACCCCCATCATGGCGGCCACACCACCCCCATCATGGCGGCCAAAACCATCATGGCGGCCACGCCACCCCCATCATGGCGGCCAAACCCATCATGGCGGCCACACCACACCCATCATGGCGGCCACTCCACACCCATCATGGCGGCCAAACCCATCATGGCGGCCACTCCACACCCATCATGGCGGCCACTCCACACCCATCATGGCGGCCACACCACACCCATCATGGCGGCCGCGCCACACCCATCATGGCGGCCGCGCCACACCCATCATGGCGGCCAAAACCATCATGGCGGCCACGCCACCCCCATCATGGCTGCCAAACCCATCATGGCGGCCACGCTCCTCTTCAATCCTGGGAGTTACTGAAGAGCCAAGCCCTCTCTTTTTGCCATGGTGGAGGCACAGAACCACGGGAAGCTTCAAAGGTTGCAGAGAAATGGCGTCCAGACAGCCCTTAGGGAGCAAAAATGATGGAAAATCAAATTACTCCTTATTGTGGGCATTATATGAGGCCTTAAATGAGGCTGGATGGCAGGAAAATAGAGCAGAGGGTGGCTTTGCAGAGCTCAGGGTCAATAAAAGACTGGGGAGCTTGCATGGGAGTAGACACTTGCTATAATTAATTGAGAAATGGGATTAATGAGACACCTCCCACTGGCTCAGGGGCTCCAAGCCCCATCCAACCTGGAACCCTCCAGGGACGGGGCAGCCACAGCTTCCCTGGGCAACCTGTTCCAGGGCCTCCTCCCCCTCACAGTGAAGAAATTCTTCCTTATATCAAGCCTAAATCTGCCCCTCTCCAGTTTATACCTGTTCCCCCTCGTCTTGTCACTCAAAGCCTTTGTGAACACTCCCTCTCCAGCTTTCTTGCAGCCCCTTTCAGGTACTGGAAGGTCTATAAGACCTCCTTGGAGCCTTCTCCAGGCTGAACAAGCCCAACTCTCAGCCTGTCCTTGTACAGGAGGTTCTCCTGCCCTTGGATCAACCTTGTAGCCTCCTCTGGACCTGCTCCAACAGCTCCATCTCCTTCTTACGCTGAGGATTCCGAACTGGAGCCACTACCCCAGATGAGGTTTCACCAGAGAGAAACAGAGGGGACAATCCCCTCCGTCCCTGCTGGACATGCTGATTTGATGCAGCCCAGGCCACGGTTGGTTTCTGGGCTGTGAGCACGTCTTGCCAGCTCACGTCGAGCTTCTCATCAACCAGAACCCCAAGTCCTTCTCTGCAGGGCTGGTCTCCACCACATCATCCCCCATCCCGGACTGAAACCATGGATTGCCCCGACGCAGGTGTAGGGAGGTATAAATTCAGTGTATAACTCTCCGCTCTCATAACCATCGGTGCACACGCATTGATTACCCAGAGTATTTGGTGCCGTAATTAAAGGACACCTCATTTTTTAAGACCGCTTTGGTGTGAAGGACCTTCTTCTCCTGACGTCGGTGACTCAGGGGCTGCTCCCTTTATTGAGGCGACATCGCCGTGGGGCACAGCAGTCCCTGAGGGGCCCAATCGCAGAAGGTGCAGCCCCACGTGCTCCTGGCGTGCGCCCGCACACGCGTCTCTGTTCCCTGGCACCGCCCCAGGTTCCGTGGGACAAGGAGAAGGAGCCGAATCTCCCGTCTCCCTGGCTACGCAGAGCTAGGGGCGACTCGGCCGTCGCTTTGCTCCTTCAGGCCGGCCGCCCACTCCTTCCTCTGGATGGTGCCCGTCTTGCCCTCGCGGAACTGCTGCCGCTTCTCCTGCGGGATCTTCACCGCGTGGTACTGCGGCACAGCCACTGGTGCGCGGCGGGCACGGCGGAAGAAGCCCACCTGTGGGGAATCATAGAACAAGCAGGTTGGAAGGGACCCATTGGATCTTCTAGTCCAACCATTCCCATCAAACACTAAACCAAGTCCCTCAAGACCTCATCCACCCGTCCCTTAAACACCTCCAGGGAAGGGGAGCAGCAGGCAGGGACGGCACAGCACCCCCAACTTCAGCATCAGCTCCAAGTCATCGTACAATCACCAGGCTGGGAAAGACCCATCGGATCATGGAGTCCAACCATTCCCATCAATCACTAACCCATGTCCCCCAGCACCTCGTCCACCCGTCCCTTAAATCCCTCCAGGGAAGGGGACTCAACCCCCTCCCTGGGCTCCTGTTCAGCCTGGATTGGCACAGTGTGACACGGCTCTGGTGACACGGCTCACTGTGTCCTGGGGACCCCGTCCCCCTCCCTCACCTTCCAGAGGATGGCAACCAGCAGGGCCAGGACAAGGGCTCCGGCCAGCACGGCCAGCAGGATGACCCACCAGGGCACACCACCAGCCACTGCCGCACCAGGGTCCAGGTAGATGGAGACGGAGATCTAGGAGAGGGGAGGGCAGTCAGGGATGTGGGGGGGGGGGGTTGGTGAGGACCTATTGGGGTGCTCAGAGGGGGCTGGAGGGGCCAGACCTGCGTGGAGGCATCTTTTAACACCAGGTTCTTGATGGAGGAGGTGACCGAGACGCTGGCGCGGACGATCAGCTCCACCGAGGTGACAGCCAGGTACTCCTGGTGGTGCCGAGGGTGGGGTGAGCCCCCTCCCCACAACGACGGCACCTACTGTGTCCCCATCATGGGGGTCCCAGCCGTGTCCCCCGTCTCTCCTACCTCCAGGAAGGTGCTGTTCCAGAGGCGCCCGCGAGCCGTCAGCACAGCCGCACGCTCGAAGCTGTACAGGGGGCAGTGGAAAGGGAGGCAGCGAGCGGTGCCCTGGGCACAGTCCTGGGGAGCAAGGTGGGGGGGGATCAGCAGGGCTGGGGGCACTAAAAGGGGTGGGGGGGGGTACCCCAGGGATAGGGGCACCCCTAGCACAAGAGCAGCCCAGGAGCAGGGGAAGTCTCAAAAGAAAGGGTACCCCAGGACTGGGGGTTCCCCAGGAGCAGGGACACCCTAGAAGTGTGAGAATCCAGACCCAGGGACACCCCAGGAGTGGGAGAATCCAGACCCAGGAACACCCCAGAAGTGTGAGAATCCAGACCCAGGGGCACCCCAGGAGTGGGAGAATCCACACCCAGGGACACCCCAGGAGAAAGGGCACCCCAGGAGTGTGGTGAGGGGACACCCCAAGAATGGGGACACCCCTCACCAGTGTGACATTCCTCTTCCTCCTCTCGGCAGGCGCTGGCACCCGCCAGGACCCTGCTGTGGGCACCTCAGGGTCCGTCTCTCCTCGTGGCTCCTGGATGGGGAGGGAGGGCAGGATGGGGATTCAGGGGGGCAGCTCAGCCCCCCCAACCCTTTGTCCCCACAGGTCCCGGTGCTCATACCAGTGCCAGGCGCAGGGGGTTGGCCGCAGGCTGGCACCCCACACGCTGCCCGGTGCCCACTGCCAGCTCCAGGCTCAGCGGGTACAGCAGCCACTTGCCGTTGCGGAGCTCGTGGGGCCAGAGCAGCGTGAGGGACGCGGAGCCCAGAGTCCTCAGGGATGGACCACGATTGGCAACCTGGGGGGAAATGGTGGAATGAGGGGGACAGCAGGGAATCCCTTTCATAGAATCATAGAACAAGCAGGTTGGAAGAGACCCATCGGATCTTCTAGTCCAACCATTCCTATCAAACACTAAACCAAGTCCCTCAAGACCTCATCTACCTGTGTCTTAGACACCTCCAGGGAAGGGGAATCAAACACCTCCCTGGGCAGCCTATTCCAATGCCCAATGACCCTCCCTGTGAAAAACTTCCTCCTAATCTCCAGCCTAAATCTCCCCTGGTGGAGCTTTCATCCAGCAACCCAGGGTGGGGAGGGGAGCAGTGGACCCAGCCCCCCAAATCCTGCATCCCCAGGAGTCAAAGGGGAGCAGGGGAATGAGCCCCCCCTCCAAATCCCACATCCCCTGGGATGCTCAGCATCGGTTAGCACTCACCGTCACCTCGAAGCGCACGGCACTGCCCACTTGGCTCTCGCGCCGCATGGCGCTCTCGCCCCTCACCACTCCTCCGAAGAAAAGCTGGGAAGGCACAGCCACACTGTGGGGGGAGAGTTGGGGGTCAGGGCAGCTCTTGGGGGGTGGTCCAGACCCCCCCACCCACCCCTTCCCACCCTCACTCACCCTGTCACGGACACAGGCAACTCGAAGACCACGCGGGCACGAGCCACCACCGGCTCCAGCCCCGGCTGCTCGCTGATCCTGGGGTGATGTGAGAGGGGGATTCAGGGGGGCATCACCCCAAATTCCCCCTGTGAGCATCCCAGAGCAGAGAGAGGAGTGGGGGCTCCATGGCGAAGACCCTCCCCAGGCTCACGTGGACAAGGCCAGCTCCACCGCCAGGTCCGTGGTCTGGATGGTGACGCCGAGGGTGCTGAGGATGAGGTAGAAACGCACCTGGAAGGGGCAGGGGGGGCAGGGAGGAGAGGTGAAGGGTGGGTTGGGGGTCGGGGTTGGGGTTGGGGGAAGAGAGGAGCTGCACCTCACCTGGGCTCCGCGTTTGAGGGGGTTCCCCAGCTCGCACTCCACCTGTGAGCCGTTCTGGTTGGCCAGGCACATCACCGGCTTCTCCTGCGGCACAGGGAGAGCCCCACGATGGCACCGCAGACCCTGTGCCCCAGGAGGAACCCCCCCCTGCACCCCCAGGTCTGACCCCATCCCACACCCCCAGCACCGTCCCTGTCCCTCCCGTGTCCCCAGAGCCATCCCCAGCCCTCTGCACTCTCAGGACCATCTCCACCCCGAGGCCCATCCCATCCCTCTGCCCCCTTCATCCCCATCCCTTTGCCATCCCCATCCTGGGGACCATCCCATTCCTCTGTCCCTTCCATCTCCATTCCTCTGCATCCCCAGGACCATCCCATCCCATCCCCCTGCGCCCCCAGACCCATCCCTGTCCCCCCCACCAGTGCTGCTCTGCCGTCGAAGGGCCTCATGGCAGAGTAGGTCAGCTCCAGTGGGAAGGTGGCAGTGAGCAGGGCCTCGTGGGCATCGTCTCCATCGCGCTGCGGCCACTCGGGGTCCGAGGGCTCGTTGGTGACCAGGATCTCCAAGGCCACATCCTTCTGGTCGCTGATGGCGAAGACGGCGGTGCCATCGGAGCCCCTGCGAGCAGAGCCACCGTGAGGCCCCCTGGGTGTTCCCAGTGCCATGTGGGGTGGGGACAAGACCTCCGGAGACCCCAGAGGTGTCACCTGGGCAGGGGCTGGAATTCGGCGTCGCCGAGGCGGGCGCAGAACTGGAAGCTGAGTTGGAGGTTGCTTTGGCAGATCTTGTCGTCACCGCAGCCTTGTTTGAGAAAATGAACCTAGAATCATAGAATCACAAAACAACCAGGTTGGAAGGGACCCATCGGATCTTCTAGTCCAACCATTCCTATCAAACGCTAAACCAAGTCCCTCAAGACCTCATCCACCCGTCCCTTAAACACCTCCAGGGAAGGGGAATCAACCCCCTCCCTGGGCAGCCTATTCCAATGCCCAATGACCTTTTCTGGGAAAAACTTCCTCCTAATCTCCAGCCTAAATCTCCCCTGGTGGAGCTTGAGGCCATTCCCTCTTGTCCTGTCCCCTGTCCCTTGGGAGAAGAGCCCAGCTCCCTCCTCTACACAAACTCCTTTCAGGTAGTTGGAGAGAGCAATGAGGTCTCCTCTCAGCCTCCTCTTCTCCAGGCTGAACCCCCCCAGCTCTCTCAGCCGCTCCTCACAGGTTCTGTTCTCCAGCCCCTTCACTAGCCTCGTTGCTCTTCTCTGGACTCTCTCCAGAGCCTCAACATCCTTCTTGTGCTGAGGGGCCCACAACTCAACACAGGATTCAAGGAGCGGCCTCACCAGTGCTGAGTCCAGAGGGAGAAGAACCTCCCTGGACACCTGGGGGGGACACGGGTGTGGCCGCAGGGATGGGGACCACACAGCCAGGACCCCTCGGGGGGACCCGCGATGGGCACCTACCTCGGTGCGGTGGCTGCTGGGCTGCTGGGGGCTGAGCACGGGGCTCAGGGGGGGCAGCGTAGCCCCCCGGCTTGGCCGCCCCGGAGCCGCACCCTGGATGCCGTAGGCCAGGGTGACAGTGATAGGGCGCAGCTTGTCACGGATGCCATCCTGAGGGGAAGGGGACAGGTGAGGAGGGATGGGATGGGATGGGATGGGTTAGGGTTAGGGAAGGGAAGGGTTAGGGAAGGGAAGGGATGTGGGACAATGGGGATGGGGACAGGGTTGGGGCAAGGACAGGGCTGAGGAAAACATGGGGATGGGGATGGAGATGGTGACAGGGATGGGAAGGAAATGGAGATGGGAATAGGGATGAGGGTGGAGATGGGTCAGGACCCACGTGGAGCTGGAAGGTGGCTTTGACGCAGGCCCTTGAGTGCTGCCGGGGCAGCTCCACCGTGTCCGAGAACTGGTGCTCGGGGTCCGAGGGCTGTCGGGCAAGGAAGGCGACACGGGGCGTGTGGCCCAACCGCCGGCGATCACTGTCGGCGTCCAGCACGTACTCCAGCACTGGGGGGACAGGAACGGGCGCAATGCCAGGAGTCCCAGCCCCTGGGGGTGGGGGGGGGGGTCCCAGCCCCACTGGCTGCTCCCCACACGCTCACCTAGCCGAGGGCTGTAGGTAGCCGGACTGGCCGTGTAGCTGAAGCAGACTCGGACATCCACACTGCGGGGAAACAGGGTGAGATGGGACCACCCCAACCCTGAGCCCCCTGGGGAAGGGGATATCACAGAATCGTAGAACAACCAGGTTGGAAGAGACCCATCGGATCATCAAGTCCAACCATTCCTATCAAACACTAAACCAAGTCCCTCAAGACCTCATCTACCAGTGCCTTAAACACCTCCAGGGAAGGGGAATCAACCACCTCCCTGGGCAGCCTATTCCAATGCCCAATGACCCTTTCTGGGAAAAACTTCCTCCTAATCTCCAGCCTAAATCTCCCCTGGTGGAGCTTGAGGCCATTCCCTCTCGTCCTGTCCCTTGGGAGAAGAGCCCAGCTCCCTCCTCTCCACAACCTCCTCTCAGGTAGTTGTAGAGAGTAATGATATGATAATATGGGGTGGGGGAGCACCCACCAGACGCCTTCCTGGTGCTGGCAGTTGCTCTGCTCCAGGTCGATGTTGGCAGGGAGAAGGGAGACATTCCGGGAGACGTGGATGACTGGGCGAGCCCTGGGGAGGGGGGAGAAAAGGGGGGTGCCAGGCTGCCCCCCCCCCCCCCAACCCCAGGGCTCCCTGAGACTTGTGGAGACCCTACACTCGATCCCTGCACAGGCCCCACAAACACAGCCAAGGGTCAAGGACCCCCAGGTCAGGGGATGGTGTGGGATGCTTGGGGGATAAGGGATTCCCTGAGGCGGGGATGCTCGGGGATGAGGGATGCTTAGGGATTCAGGATTCCCAGGACAGGGATGCTCAGGGATGTAGGATTCCCGGGACAGGGATGTAGGATTCCTGGGGCAGGGATGCTCAGGGATTCAGGATTCCCGGGACAGGGATGCTCAGGGATGCAGGATTCCCAGGACAGGGATGCTCAGGGATTCAGGATTCCCGGGACAGGGATGCTCAGGGATGCAGGATTCCCGGGACAGGGATGCTCAGGGATTCAGGATTCCCGGGACAGGAATGCTCAGGGATGCAGGATTCCCGGGACAGGGATGCTCAGGGATGTAGGATTCCCGGGACAGGGATGCTCAGGGATGTAGGATTCCCGGGACAGGGATGCTCAGGGATGCAGGATTCCCAGGACAGGGATGCTCAGGGATTCAGGATTCCCGGGACAGGGATGCTCAGGGATTCAGGATTCCCAGGGTGGGGTCACCCACCTGTAAAGCACGATGGTGTCGGAGAGGGACCCGACGAGCAGGTCTGGGTACAGGTTCCCATCCACATCCAGGCCTCCCGAGAGTGAGTAGCCAAACGCCGTCACCCCCACACCTTCCCCATCCAGAACCTGGGGACAGGGCACCCTGAGACACTGGGAACCAGGGGATAAAGGGGGGAAAATGGTCAGCAACCCCCACCCTGCACCTCTCACCTGCGCCGGCTTCACCACGATGCCCAAGGCGCTGCCGTGGTAGATGTACACCTTGCCGGCACCGTCGAAGGGAGCTCCCACAGCCAGATCTGGGGGGACAAGGGGGGTCACGACCCTTTTCAGGACCCTTAAGGGGTGCAGCCCCCCCATAGGGACCTGGGATCCCCCCTTTACCTTCAAAGCCGTCGTGGTTGAGGTCGCCGGCGGCGCTGAGGGCGATGCCGAACATGGAGCCGCGGGAGCCGTTGAGGCGCAGGGGGGTGACGGAGTCCCAGTGCCCGGCGGCGTTGATGTAGACGTAGGCAGCTCCCCCGATCTCCTCCTTGCGCTCGAAAAAGTGGGGGGCGCCCACCACCAGGTCCATCCAACTGCAGCCACAATCACCGTGAGCCAGAGGGGTCAAGGATTGGGGATGGAGAGGAGGACAGGGGGGTCAAGGGCGTCCAAGGGCAAATGTGGGGTCATGGCTTGGGGCACAACAACCCTGAGCAGCTCCAGACTAGGAGAAGTCTGGCTGGAAAGTGCCTGGAGGAGAAGGACCTGGGGGGGTTGGGTGAAGAGGAGGCAGCAGGGGCCCAGGTGGCCAAGAAGGCCAAGGGCAGTTTGGCTTGGAGCAGACCCAGTGTGGCCAGCAGGGCCAGGGAGGTTATTCTCCCTCTGGACTCGGCCCTGGGGAGACTGCTCCTCAAATCCTGGGGTCAGTTCTGGGCCCTCCCCACAAGAAGGATGTTGAGGCTCTGGAGTGAGTGCAGAGAAGAGCAACAAAGCTGGGGAAGGGGCTGGAGAAGAAGAGGAGCAGCTGAGAGAGCTGGGGGGGTTTATCCTGGAGAAGAGGAGGCTGAGGGGAGACCTCATTGCCCTCTACAACTCCCTGAGAGGAGTTTGTGGAGAGGAGGGAGCTGGGCTCTTCTCCCAAGGGACAGGACAAGAGGGAATGGCCTCAAGCTCCACCAGGGAAGGGGCAGGATGGTCATCAGGAAAAAATTCTTCATGGAAAGGGTTATTGGGTGCTGGAGGAGAGAGGGGGTTGAGTCCCCTTCCCTGGAGGGTTTAAGGGACGGGTGGACGAGGTGCTGAGGGACATGGGTTAGTGATTGATGGGAATGGTTGGACTCCATGATCTACTGGGTCTCTTCCAACCTGGAGATCCCCTGGTTCCAGGTTCCCTGCTCACCCGTCACTGTTGAGGTCCAGGAGGGCGATGGAGTAGCCGAAGGCCGAGCTGAGCTGCTGTCCGGGCAGCACGGCCTCGGGCACCAGGCGGCTGGCGCTGTCGCGGCGCAGGATGACGACGGCTCCGCTGTGGTTGGCACGAGGGGCCCCAGTGACGAAGCTCAACTCCCGACGCCGCGTCAGCCCCATGCCTGACGCCACCGAGAAGCCTGAGGGAAGGGGCAGAGAGTCAGTGCCCATCCACACCACAGACCCCCCCAGGCTTGCTCTGCTCAGCCCTGGGGCCCCTCGTGCTCCACTCCTGCCTCAGTTTCCCTCACTCAATGGCAGGAGCTCCATTCATGCCTCAGTTTCTCTCACTCATTGGCAGGAGCTCCACTCGTGCCTCAGTTTCCCTCACTCATTGGCAGGAGCTCCACTCGTGCCTCAGTTTCCCTCACTCATTGGCAGGAGTTGTGCTTGTGCCTCAGTTTCCCCTGCAGGGTGGGCCGGGACCCCCTTTCCCACAAGCAGCAGGTGCCCAGCCCCCCCTCCCCCCAAACCCTCAGCCGAGCACCAGCAGGATGCACCCCCTTCCCCCCCCCAACAAGCCCCCAGGTGCATGCATCCCCCTGCAAACCCCCAGGGTTGGGGGGGCGGGGTCCCTGCTAGGCTCTGCTCCCCAACTCACCCTGGGGTCTGTGCCCCGCCCCACCCCCCCCAACCCCCCAGCCTGGCAGGGACCCCCCAGCACAGCAAAGGGGACGTGGGACAGGGACACGAGTGGCAAGGGGGGGGCAGCCACCTACATGAACAAAAGGAGGTGCAGGGATGGGGGGACTCGGCACACGTGTGAGCATGCAGGGAACACGCATGTGCACATGCCGGGAACACACATGTGCACGTGCTGGAGAGTGACACTGCAGGTCTGGGGGGGATGGGGTGCAGGTGTGTGCAGAGGAACACACGTGTGCAGGTGAGTGGGAGGCTGCGGCACACGGGAAAGCAGCAGAATTGGCCGGGGGGGGGTGTACACAGCATGCCAGGGGCATACGGGGATGGCACCAGCACATGGGGACACCGCTGGGACATGGGGACACTATTGGCAGGTGGGGATGTCCTGACACAGGGGGATCACGGAATCATAGAACCATAGAACAACCAGGTTGGAAGGAACCCATCGGAGCTTCTAGTCCAACCATTCCTATCTAACACTAAACCAAGTCCCTCAAGACCTCATCCACCCGTCCCTTAAACACCTCCAGGGAAGGGGAATCAACCACCTCCCTGGGCAGCCTATTCCAATGCCCAATGACCCTCTGTGTGAAAAACTTCCTCCTAATCTCCAGCCTGAATCTCCCCTGGTGGAGCTTGAGGCCATTCCCTCTTGTCCTGTCCCCTGTCCCTTGGGAGAAGAGCCCAGCTCCCTCCTCTCCACAACCTCCTTTCAGGGAGTTGGAGAGAGCAATGAGGTCTCCTCTCAGCCTCATCTTCTCTAGGCTAAACCCCCCCCAGCTCTCTCAGCCGCTCCTCATAAGGCCTGTTCTCCAGCCCCTTCCCCAGCTTCATTGCTCTTCTCTGGACTCTCTCCAGAGCCTCAACATCCTTCTTGTGCTGAGGGGCCCACAACTCAACACAGGATTCAAGGAGCAGCCTCACCAGTGCTGAGTCCAGAGGGAGAATCACCTCCCTGGCCCTGCTGCTCACACCATTTCTGATCCAAGCCAAGATGCCATTGGCCTTCTTGGCCACCTGGGCACACTGCTGGCTCATGCTCAGTCGCTGTCGACCAACCCCCCCCAGGTCCCTCTCCTCCTGGCAGTTTTCCAGCCAGGCTTCTCCCAGTCTGGAGCTCTGCTCAGGGTTGTTGTGCCCCAAGTGCAGGACCTGGCCTTTGGCCGTGTTAAACCTCATCCCACTGGACTCAGCCCATGGATCCAGCCTGTTTAGGTCCCTTTGCAGAGCCTCCCGACCCTCCAGCAGATGCACACTTGCACACAGCTCTGTGTCATCTGCAAACTTGCTAAGGGTCCCCTCAATGCCCTCATCTAGGTCGTTGATGAAGACATTGAAGAGGACTGGACCCAGCACTGAGCCCTGGGGAACCCCACTTGTCACTGGATGGTGGCACACATGGGATTATGGGACATTGGATTATGGCACACGGGATGCCAGTGGCACACACGGGGTTATGGGACATTGGATTATGGCACACGGGATGCCGGTGGCACACACAGAGGATTCTGGCACACGGGGATTCCAGCGGCCGCCACGGTCGCTTACGAACCCAAGTAGCTATTGGGGGCCACGTCGGTGGGAGCACCGGGCACCTTCTCGCCAGGCTCGAGGGATTTGTAGACCACTTGGTCGGGGTCTGAGCTATCGACGTTGGTCACAAAGAGCAGCCCTGGGGGGGCCGAGGGGGAGAGAAGCAGAGAGGGAGGGGTTGAGGGGGCGCCGGGGACCCCCCTGTGCCCCCCCCCGGCCCCTACCCAGGTAGCTGTTGGCAGGGACGGGGATGAGCGAGGGGTCCTGGTCCTTCTCGCCCCCTGCCTCGTAGGGGCCGTCGTCGAAGCGAAGCAGATCCAGGGGGCTCCGGGGCAGCAGCTCCACGCGCAGGGTCCCTGTTGGGGGGGACACACACGGACACGGGGACATGGGGGACACGGGGGGACACTGGGACATAGGGGGACATGGGAGCATATAGGGACATAGGGGGACACTGGGACATAGGGGGACATGGGAGCATATAGGGACATAGGGGGACACTGGGACATAGGGGGACATGGGAGCATATAGGGACATAGGGGGACATTGGGACATAGGGGAACATGGGGAACATGGGGGGAAATTGGGACATGGGGGGACATGGGGGGACACTGGGACATGGGGGGAAATGGGGAACATGGGAGGATATGGGGAACATGGGGGGACATAGGGGACATGGGGGAATATGGAGGGATATGGGGACATGGGGGACAAGGGGGACATGGAGACATAGGGGCATGGAGGGACATGGGGACACAGGGGGACATGGGGGGACATAGGGAACATGAGGACACAGGGACATTGGGGAATATGGAAGGATATGGGGACATGGGGGACAAGTTTGGACATGGAGACATAGGGGCATGGAGGGACATGGGGACATGGAGGGCCATGGGGAGGCTCCCCTATGTGCACGAACATTCCTCCCACACGTGCACATCCACCCACAAGTGTGCACAGGCTCTCCCACACACGATCACGCCTCTCCACGTGTGTCCCCCCTCTCTCCGTGCCCAGCCCGGGTTGTCCCATCGCCCCCTCACCCTTCCAGTTGTAGGTGCCGGGTGCCCCGAAGAGGACGTAGCGCTGGTCGGGGCTGAAGGCGGCGTCCAGGCCCTGCTGGCACGACCCGAAGCGGTCGTGGCCCTGCGGACGCCCCTCGCAGAATTTCCAGTCACCACCGTCCAGCTCGTCGTGTTCCCGCAGGTCCTGGCTCAGCACGAAGCAGCGGCCGATCACGTCTCGTGTCTCCAGCGGCTGCCGCACGCGGTGCCGAAGCTCATAGCGGTGGGCACAGGTCTACGGGGATCCATGGAATCGAGGAATGGGATGGGTCGGAAGGGACCTCGACGTCCACCCAGTTCCACAGGCTCCTCCAAAAATGGTTGGACTAGAAGATCCGATGGGTCCTTCCAACCTGGTTGTTCTATGATTCTATGAAAGCCCCATCCAACCTGGCCTGGAACCCTCCAGGGATGGGGTAGCCACCACCCCTGCTCTGGGAAAAATCCTCATCGTGAAGAATTTCTTCCTAAAATCTCACCCTCTTCCAGCTCACAATCATTCCCCTCATCTTCTCTCTACAGTCCCTGATCCAGAGCCCCTTCCCAGCTTTCCTGGAGCCCCTTTCAGTCCTGGAGGCTGCTCTAAGGTCTCCCCAGAGCCTTCTCTTCTCCAGTCTGAACCACCCCAGCTCTCCCAGTCTGTCCTACAGGAGGTTCTCCAGCCCTCGCATCATCTCCGTGGCCTCCTCTGGCCTCGCTCCACCAGCTCCGTGGCCTCCAAGGACCCCACAGCTGCCCATGGGGCTCCAGGTGGTTGGAAAAGACCTTTGAGCTCCCCGAGTCCAACCCTACCTACCCCAACCAAACCAGCCCTGAACCCCTCATCCACTTGGGTTTTGAACCCCTGCAGGCACAGGGGATTCCAAAACTGCCTTGGGCAGCCGGTTCCTGAGCCCGAGAACCCTTTTTTGGGGTTGCCAGGTGTCCCCCCAGCCCTGGTGCTCACCACGATCTTGCCGCCGGCCCCTTGGCTCTTGACGCTCACCCCCAGCCACTGGTTCTCCTTGCTCTCCCGCTCCAGGTCCACTGGTGGGGACGAGCAGCGTCAGCCCCGTGGGACCCCCAGGAGGAGTTGGAAGGGAGGGGTCCCCGCAGAGCCCCCCTGTGAGGGGACACCTCACCTCCCTCGTCGATGGGGACGCGTCGGCAGTCGGAGAGCTCAGGGGTCAGGGGGCAGGCGAAGAGCCCTCCGGTGCGGTTGGCACCTTGGTTGGGAAGCGCCGGTGCCTGTGGGGCTCCCACCAGCAGCCTGGAAAGGAGGGGACACCTGTCAGAGTCGGGGGGCAGCACCCGGACCCCCCCCACACACACCCCAAAAACCTCCCTGAACCTCTAAGAGTGTGTGGGTGCAAACCTAGAGTCCTGCACACATGAGGTGGGGCTTCCAAGGCTTGGGGACACAGGTTTGGGGACAAAAGGCTTTGGGCCCCAAAGGGACACGGGGCTGGGGTCCTGAGTGGGGGGACACAGGCTGGAGGACACGGGGCTGGGATTCCAAAGGGTTTGGAGCTGGGGGACACGGGGCTGGGGTCCCCAAGGGACACAGGACAAGGGTCTCAGAGGGACAGGGGACACAGGGCTGGGATTCCAAAGGGTCCCAGAGCTCCCTGCTGGGTCCACTTGGCCTGTGGCTCCTCGGTGGCTCCTTGGTGTCCCCTGTGGCAGTGAGGCCGGTGGCCTGGGGACACGCGGGAGCCCCAGGAGGGGGGAATCGAGAGGCAGAAGCGGTAAAAATAAACTGGAATTCACTCAAAATAACCGCTCGGCCTCATGGCCAAAAAAGGAGGAGGCATCGGCAGCAAGGCCAGGGGTGCCAGGGGGATGGGGTGCCAGGGGTGGGATGCTGGGAAGGGATGGGGCACGGGGGTGGTAGGATTGGGGTGCTGGGAAGGGCTGGGGTGCCAGGAAGAGGGTGCTGGGAAGGGATGAGGTGCTAAGGTGCCAGGAAGAGGGTGCTGGGAAGGGATGAGGTGCTGGGGTGACAGGAATAGGGTGTTGAGTAAGGCTGGGGAGCTGGGGGTGCCAGGGGTGGGATGCTGGGAAGGGATGGGGTGCTGGGGTGGCAGGATTGGGGTGCTGGGAAGCAATGGGGTGCCAGGAGGAGGGTGCTGGGCAAGGAAGGGGTGCTGCGGTGCTAGGACTGGGGTTACTGGAAAGGGATGAGGTGCTAAGGTGCCAGGATTGGGCTGCTGGGAAGGGATGAGGTGTTGGGGAGCCAGGAATAGGGTGTTGAGTAAGGCTGGGGAGCTGGGGGTGCCAGGATTGGGGTGCTGGGCAGGGCCAGGCTGCTGGGATGGGGGTACTGGGGGCAGGGATGGGGGTACTGGGGGTGCTGGGATGGGGTACTGGGGTGCCAAGGGTGCTGGGATTCCAAACCCAGGGCACTGGGCAGTGCCAGGAGTGGGATCCGCAGGAGGAATCGGGGCCTGAACCCATCCCTGAGCCTGGACCCCAAGTGCCCAGCACTGAGACCCCCAATGGTCATGGGGGGACAGGGGGATTGGGGGTTTCAGGGGACACAGGGCTGGGGGACATGGGGGGGGTCACATGTTTTGGGGCCCCCAGGGGATGCAGGGATGGGGAACATGGGGATTGGGAGTCTCCAGGGGATGAAGGGACTGGGGACACGGGGCTGGGGGTCTTAGAGGGACAGTGGGGACACACTTTTGGGGTCTGTAGGGGACACAGGGCTGGGGGACATGGGGGGGTCACATGTTTTGGGTTCCCCAGGGATGGGGGACATGGGATTGGGGGTCTCCAGGGGATGAAGGGACCGGGGACATGGGGCTGGGGGTATTTGAGGGACAGTGGGAACACACGGTTTGGGGTCTTTAGGGGACACAGGGCTGGGGGTTGTGGGGGGTCACATGTTTTGGGGTCCCCAGGGGATGCAGGGATGGGGAAGATGGGGATTGGGAGTCTCCAGGGGATGAAGGGACTGGGGACACGAGGCTGGGGGTCTTTGAGGGACAGTGGGGACACACGGTTTGGGGTCTGTAGGGGACACAGGGCTGGGGGAGGTGGGAATTGGGGTTTTGGGGGGACAGGAGGGACATGGGGACTGGGCTCTCCGGTGGCTGCCCTGGCATGCACCGAGTGGGCGTTTGGCATCTCAGTGGCTGCCGGAGTGGGGGAGGCAGCGGCTACAGCCTGGGGGGGTCCCCAAGCCCCCCGAGACCAGCGAATCGGAGTGACCCCAGTCCTCCCAGTGCCCCCCAGTGTCCTCCCAGCACCTCCCCAGCTCCTGCTGAGTAAGTCGGGTGGCAGAGCCCATCCCCGTCCCCTCAGGGCTGCAGTCCCCAACCCCCAAACCAGGAGCAATAGGGGGAGGAGAGGGGGACCCCAAGTCAGTGAAGGGAGTTGGGGGGACGCGAAGCCAAGGAGGGGACAGACAGCCAGGGAGGGGACACAGGGAAAGGGGACCCCACTTAGAGCAGGATCTGGGGGCACAGCCTGGCTCTCCAGATGGATTTGGGGGGACAGCCCTTCTCTCCAGCTGGATTTGGGGGATCCAAGGCTGGTGCCTCTCAACTCAGGGTGGGGAAGAGAGGGACCCTGAGCCTTGGAGGGGACAGGGAGCCAGGGAGGGGACACAGAGAGAGGGGACCCCACTTAGAGCAGGATCTGGGGGCACAGCCTGGCTCTCCAGATGGATTTGGGGGGATCCAAGGCTGGTGCCTCTCAACTCAAGGTAGGGAAGGGAGGGACCCTGAGCCTCGGAGGTGACAGGGACCTGGGGAGGGGACACAGAGAGAGGGGACCCCACTTAGGGCAGGGTTTGGGGGCACAGCCTGGCTCTCCAGATGGATTTGGGGGGATCCAAGGCTGGTGCCCCTCAACTCATGGTGGGGAAGAGAGGGACCCTGAGCCAAGGAGGGGACAGGGAGCCAGGGAGGGGACCCAGAGAGAGGGGACCCCACTTAGAGCAGGGTTTGGGGGCACAGCCCATCTCTCCAGCTGGATTTGGGGGGATCCAAGGCTGGTGCCCCTCAGCTCAGGGTGGGGAAGAGAGGGACCCTGAACCTCGGAGGGGACAGGGACCTGGGGAGGGGACACAGAGAGAGGGGACCCCACTTAGAGCACGGTTTGGGGGCACAGCCCATCTCTCCAGCTGGATTTGGGGGGATCCAAGGCTGGTGCTCCTCAGCTCAGGGTGGGGAAGAGAGGGACCCTGAGCCAAGGAGGGGACAGACACCCGGGGAGGGGTCCCCACTCACCACCCGGCGGGCTGGGGGCGCAGCTGCCTGTGCAGAGCCACCGCGAAGCCGAAGAGGCTGCCCTTGTCGCCGTCCTTGAGCAGAGAGCCTGCGGCGTCCAGGTTGAAGGCTGCGGTGGCCACGAGCCGCAGGCTCAGCACCAGCCACCCCAGCCTCGCCATCCCCGCAGGGACACAGCAGCAGCAGCAACAGGAGGAGGAGGAGGAGGAGGAAGAACAGCCCCCCCCCCCCCCCCCCCCCCCACCTCCCAGCTGGGAACACCCCCGGCACGCCCGGGGCAGGGCAACCCGCAGTGGGGCACAGCAGCCCTGCATCCCGCTATGGGGCAGAGCATCCCTCAGTGGGGCAGAGCATCCCTGCATCCTACATCCCCCTATGGAGCAGAGCATCCCTGCATCCTACATCCCCCTATGGGGAGAGTATCCCTGCATCCTGCATCCCTCTATAGGGCAGAGCATCCCTGCATCCCCCCATCCTGCTATGGGGCAGAGCATCCCTGCCTCTCCGCATCCCTCTATAGGGCAGAGCATCCCTGCATCCTCCCATCCCTCTATGGGGCAGAGCATCCCTGCCTCTCCGCATCCCTCTATGGGGCAGAGCATCCCTGCATCCCACTCCTCCAAACTCTGTCCCCTGCATTGACACCCAATACCCTGACCCCATAAAACCCTGACACCCCACTACCCTGTCCCTATAAAACCCTGACACCCCACTACCCTGACCCCCCCAAACCTGCAGTGAACCCCGACTCAGGGAGTCAATTTACCACCCCAGCAGCTCCCAGCCGGTGGGAAGGGGGACCCCAGGAGGACCCCAACCCCTTCCTGCCCCCCACAAAACCCAGGGTGCTCGTCATCAGGCCTCTCCAAGCCATGGGGCTGAGTCCCAAGGGAGAAGGGGGGGGGGAGTCATATTTTCCAGCTCAGAGGCTATTTTTAACCTGTCCTGCTCTCTCCAAAGGTCCATGAAGTATCTGGGAGTTGGCTGAGCCGATTTGTCCATGTGAACTAGCTCCGTGTTGGCCCAACCCTTCATCCCACCCTCCTCTTCCTCCTCAACCTGTATTTGGGGACTGGGACACACACACAAAGCTGGGGTTACCTCCTCCTCAACCCTCGCTTGGCCACCCTCCAGCTCTCCCCACGCTCAGCTGCTCTCTTGGCTCCCAAATCCCATCCCGACGTGGGAAAAGGGCCGAGCTGTGCCTGGGAGCAGAGGCCGAGAACAACCCCACAGCTCCCTGGGGGCTCCCCAGTGCCCCCCCCCCCCCCCTTTTTCCCACCCCATAACCCAATAACCCACTCGCTGCCCTCGTTTCTCCCCTAGGGAGCAGGATAAATGGGTTGTGGTTGGGAAAAGAGAGAGCAAGATCCAGACCAAACCAAGATTTGAGCTCCCGGTGCCGACCCTCGGCCAAAGGGGACCCCAAAAAATCCAACTGGGGTGCCCAGGGGCAGGGAGAGGGGATCCCAGCATCGCACCCATGTCCACAGAACCATGGAATTGTTGGGTTGGGAAAAGATTTTTTTTTAGCTCATCGAGACCACCACTGAGTTCGTCTCCGTCCCTTTTGAAGCTCTCCGGGGACGGGGGCTCCACCACCACCCCCCAAACAGCCTCTGTTGGCAGCTGAGAACCTTTTCCAGGAAGAATTTCTTCCCAATATCCAATCTAAACCTCTTCCAGCACAATCTCCTATGATTCTATGACTCGAGGCCCTTTCCTCTCATCCCATCCCATCCCTTCTTCCTCGGGAGAAGACACCAACACCCTCCTCCCCACGACCTCCTCCCAGTTGGAGAGGGAGGAGGAGGTCTCCCCTTCTCCAGACCAAACCCCAGCGGCTTCTCCCTGGAAGGTTGGACTATCTGGAGGATTTCCAACCCCCAAACCCATGGAGAATGGGGCATTTCCGAGCACGGGGTTGCTGGGACCTGGTCCCACCCGGCAGCAGCTGTTGGGTTTTAGCCACGTTGATGCACCATCCCGAGAAAATTCCTGCGCTGGGGCAAGGGCCAAACTTCCAAATGAGGCTGGATTTGCCAGCTCGGGCACTGAACACCGAGGGTTTCATGGCTCCGGGGGGAGCGAGAGGAGAAAAAAAACTCCTTGTTGGGACAATTGTCTTCACTCCGAGGCCTGGGTTGGATCGAATCCCTGAGCTCCTGGAGCTGCAGCCTCACCGGCTCCTGCCAGAGACAGGGGAGCAGGGAATTCCCGTAAAACACTGGGATGGGTTGGAAAGGACGTCAAAGCCATCCAGATCCCATCACAGGGACACCTCCCACTGGATCAGGGGCTCCAAGCCCCATCCAACCTGGCCTTGACCCCTCCAGGGATGGGGCAGCCACCCCTGCTCTGTTTAAAAATCCTCATCGCGAAGAATTTCTTCCTAAAATCTCACCCTCTTCCAGCTCAAAAATCATTCCCCTCATCTTCTCTCTACAGTCCCTGATCCAGAGCCTCTCCCCAGCTTTCCTGGAGCCCCTTTCAGTCTCTAAGGTCTCCCCGGAGCCTTCTCTTCTCCAGGCTGAACAAGCCCATCTCTCTCATCCTGTCCTACAGGAGGTTCTCCAACCCTCGAACCATCTCCGTGGCCTCCTCTGGCCTCGCTCCACCAGCTCCACGTCCTTCCCGAGCCGAGGACTCCAGAACTGGAGCCAAGACTCCAGGTTTGGCCTCATCAAAAGGGAGCAGAGGGGCAGAATCCTCTCCCTCCCTGCTGCTCCCAAGGCTTTGGACGCAGCCCAAGCCGTGGTCGGCCTTCTCCACCCTGCTCAGCGCCAGGATCTCCACCTTCCCGGGGTCAGGAGGTGCAAGGAGGAGCAGGAGACGAGGAGAAGCGCTCCCCTCACTTCCCAAGTGCGGAAGCAGCTGGAATGCGGGAGCGGCACTGGCGAGGACGGGGCCCGTCATGTGCTCCCGCACGGATGGAGGGTGGGAATCGCTTCCAAACGGCCTCAGCAGCACCGTTAACTCTGCCAGAGGCTGGATCCAACCCATGGAGCATCCTCGGATGGCAAGAGAGGTGACGGAGCCGCACGCGGAGCAGCTCCGGTACCCACAGCACCGAACGGTTGCTCCTCTCTAGGTGGAGAGGAGCACATTTTGCTCTGTGATGGAGAAGCCGAAGCTCATTCCTGGTCCAAGATGATGCCAATGCTGAGGCTCATTCCCGGTTAACGCTGATGCTGAGGCTCATTCCCGGTTGATGCCGACACCGAGGCTCGTTCCCAGTTGATGCTGAAGCTCGTTCCTGGTCGACTCCGGCCCTGGAGCCAGCGCCTGGGAGAGGTGTGAACCCCACAGCCCTTTGGTTCTCCATCCCCGGAGAAGGTCGAGGGCGGTGATGGCCATTCCTGGGGAAGGGAAGGGTAGGAACGTGGCTGGTGCGATTCTGGGCTCTGGGAACACCTCTGGCACTCATCCCACCAACCCCCGAGGCCCCAATCCCCACCCGAGCCTCATGACGGGAGCGGCTGAGCCCGGCACACACGCCAAGCCGGGGTGTGGGGAGCAGCGACCTCGTTAGCCCCACACGCTAACGATGGAAACAGCAAACCGGAGTCCATCGTCCTTCCCAAAGCTCCCGGCGAGAACCTGTTGGTGTAACCGGAGCCAGGCAGCACCGGGCGGGCGCGTGGGGAGGCATCGGGGTTATTTTTACCCATCTCCGGGTTTATCTTTGGCCACGTTCTCGGCTCGAGTTCCAGCAGCCACTCCGGGTCACCCACTCATGGGCTGAGGAGGAGCTGAACCCACGCGGAGGAGCCGCTCAGGACACCGGAACAGGGCTGGGAGAGGGCAGAGGATGGTGCTGAGCAGAGATGGGGGGAACAGCGACCGGTGAGGCTCAACTGGGGGTGCCTGAACCCCAACTTTGGGAGTCTGGACTCTGAGCCCTTCTCAGCACTCATCTGGCACCAACCACAGTGTCCACACAGCACCCCGAGACCCACCAGGGCCCACCAAGCACCCTGAGACCCACCAGGGCCCACCAAGCACCCCGAGACCCACCAGGGCCCACCCACTGATCACCCCAAGACCCCCTAGCACCCCCTAACCCCCTTGCTGTGCCCACCCATCGCACCCCTAGCACCCACCAACCCCTTCCCCCACCCTCCCTGCCTTCTCCTGCCAACCCAAGGGGTGAGGTGACCTTCATCCCCCCTCCTCCTCCTCCTCCTCGCCGTGGCCAGCGGGCACCAGGCCAGCTCTGGAGCCGATTGAGGCGGTGAGCTCAGCCGCAGCGCCGCGGTGCTGCCAGCTCACCCTTGGCACACGGCGCCCATGATTCCATCTTCGTAACGCGCTGCCCTGTCTCATCCCTTCCCGGCACTGGGCACGGAGGGGTCTGGATCATCTGGAGATTTGGCCCCGGGTTGGGCTTCGGTGCCGGCGCAGCCAAGAACCACGCAATCCCCACGCTGGGAAGTAAAAAGAGGATTTAGCAGAAAATTGATCAACTCCTTCACAGAACCGGGAAGGGACCTCCGAGACCTGTAGGACCCACCTGGGCCCCACAGCCCCCCTGGAGCACCAGGCTGGCCCCTCACACAGGCTTCTAGAGACCCCTTGGGTCCCAGCAGTCCCCACCCAGGCTCTAACAAGCCCCTACCTGGAGTCCCACAGCCCCCAGAGGGCCCCTATTGGCCTTGTGGGCACCTACAGCCACCCAAGGGACCCCCATAGCCCCAGTGGCTCCCTGGATCCCCCAATGGGCATCTATAGCCACCCAAAGGAACCCCACAGCCCCCAGAAGGCTCTTATAGCCACCCAAGGGATCCCTATAGCCCCAGTGGCTCCCCGGATCCCCCAATGGGCATCTATAGCCACCCAAAGGATCCCCACAGCCCCCAGAAGGCTCTTATAGCCACCCAAGGGATCCCTATAGCCCCAGTGGGCACCTACAGCCACCCAAGGGATCTCCTATAGCCCCCAGTGGGCACTTATAGCCACCCAAGGGACCCCTATAGCCCCAGTGGGCACCTATAGCCATCCAAGGGATCCCCACAGCCTCCAGAAGGCTCCTATAGCCACCAGTGGGCATCTATAGCCACCCAAGGGACCCCCCACAGCCCTCAGTGAACCCCTATAGGCAACCAAGGGATCCCCACAGCCCCCAGAAGGACCCTATAGGCACCCAAGGGACCCCTACAGCCACTCACTGCCCCCACCCAGGCCCCCATAGCCCCATTGGGTCCCCGTACACCCAATCCAGGCCCCTCTAGACCCACCTGGAGCACTATAGCACCCATCACACCCCCTACAGCTCCTGCCAGAGCCCCACAGGACCCCCAGGGGCTGCCAGCCCAGCCCCTAAGGCTCCCTACAACCCCTAGAGACCCTCTGGGTCCCTGTATCCCCATCCAGTCCCCCTACAGCCCCTACAGCCCCTCTGGGTCCCTGCATCCCCATCCAGTCCCCTCCAGCCCCAACCTAGACCTCTACAGCTCCCATGTAAGCCCCATAACACCTTGCTAAGCCCCTAGAGCACCCCCAGGGCTGCCAGCCCAGCCCCTAAGGCTCCCTACAACCCCTACAGACCCTCTGGGTCCCTGTATCCCCATCCAGTCCCCTCCAGCCCCCACCTAGACCACTACAGCTCCCATGTAAGCCCCATAACACCCTGCTAAGCCCCTAGAGCACCCCCAGGGCTGCCGGCCCAGACCCTACAGTCCACTTAGAACATCTATCTGGGCTTCTAGAGCCCCTGAACCCCCATCCTCGCCCCCTATATAGCCCCTATAGAGCCCCTGTAGGGCTTGGGT